>LSSL01000232.1:0-64725 GCA_001953115.1 Smittium mucronatum | reverse complement strand
GGGGGGGGGGGGGGGGGGGGTAAAGGGGTAATTTATCAGTTTTTGAAGCGGATATAGAAATTGAGGGCGACGAGAGTAACAAGGAGGATGACCAGCACGGTGGGACCGTTCCTACTATCTAAAAATCGACACAGAAAGTCATTCCATATGGGGAAACAAAGAGAAATTTTGGTAAGTATGGACGGGTAAAGAGGATGAAGGAGTTAGAGATGAAATATAAAGAAAGGGATAAAACGAGAAAGGGAAAATTACCATAGGGTCCTGGATCGCGAGCGAGAATCATGGAGGCACGTTTCTGGTACATATAGAGGGAATAAATCATGGTGAGGATAGACAGAGAGGTGAAGGCGAACCCAGCAATGCGGATATTGCCCTCACCGAAATTGACGAGACCGAGGGAAATAGTTCCGAGCAAGATGGAGAAATTGAGCCAGGAGAGGAAGGTACGCTCGTTGGCGAAAAAGACTTTTGGTTCGACGCGGACAGGGATGGCAAGTTTCTTTTTTGTGAGAGGAGGCTTTGAAGGTTGGGATTCAGCGGCATTGAGGGGATCGATTTGACGGGATGTAGTAGTGGAAGCAGGTCGTTTTCCGGAAAGAAGGGGAGCAGTTTCAGTCGAGACGGGCGGATCGGGAATCAGAGTGTTGCCCTGCGTAGCAATTATATTTGCATTATTTTGGAATTTCGGCATTTTTTTACTAGGTGTATTTTGTAAAATTTTATAAAAAGTTAGAAAAAAAAGGTGAGTTTAATAAGAATGAGGGTCTTAGTTAAAAAGTTTTACTTTATAAAGTAAGTAGTAATGAAATTAATTAGCTACCTTCTGTTCCTCTCTTGCGGGGGTCCTGACGGGAATTGGCATTCGATCCCCGCTTTTTTTTTTAGCAGTTGGAGAATTATTTTTTCTTGGAAGGGTTTAAAAATATGCGCATTCACTCCAGACTGATCAGTTGTCTTAGCCTATTGGATATGCGAGGGCTGGGGGAAGAGGGGGTGAATGCGATCTTTGCATCCAATTCGCGGCTAATGAAAACACTTTCTCCCGCCTTTTTAATTGGGCGTATAACCACTCGAGCACCATTTCTATATTGAAATAAAAAGTTTTCGAGAAAAAAAAAAGACGATTTCTGGTTCTAATTGGGTCGCGCACATGACCATCCCTCCTCCATCTAAATTCTCAGTTCGGATTGGATTCATGCATGCATACAATGCGACTCGTCCCATTGGCTGTAAAAGTAGTGTTACCCACACTTGCAAAAAAAAAGTCATCGTTCAAGTAAAAAAAAAAATTAAAAATTGATGGACTATTAAATTTCTTGTGCATGTACTAATCTCAGTTGATAACCGCTTTAGGCAACCAATCTCCCCCAACCAGATTCAAACCCCCGTTTCGTTCCTTTTTTTCCAAATTGGGCACAAGTTTTTTTTATATTTTTTTTTTGCGTAATTTTACAAAAATAAACGTCTCACGTCTTACAAAAAAAAGTAAAGAAAGAATAGAATCATCTTTAAAACAGCCCATTTAATAGAGGTGATAGAAAGAGCTAAAGTTCTTGGGAAAGTTGGGGTGAGGATAGGGGGTCGATTCGAACTCTTCTCTTATCCTCTTTTAAATTTTTCTCAACCCCATATTTTCACCTCTACCTCTACCCATTTCTATTTTCTTTTATTGGTTCAACACTGAGCTTTAACCAAAATCAGTGGGATTTGTACAGGAAAGAAACCAAGACCAGTTTTGTTTGTTTTTTCTGTGCGAATCAAATAAATGCTGGATTTAACCTCACGCAAAGAAAGCTTTAGTGTACTTTTGAAACATTAAACTGATACAAAATAACTTTTTTTTATCATGGCTGCGCATACTTTTATCTCCAACACAAACGCCCCCACTCCCATTATCCGCTCTATGGACAAAATTACTATTTTTTTCTTTTATATACCCGGTCATCGAAATCGCCGTTAAAATAAAGCTAAACAGGCTTTATGTTTAGTTTATGTATGGTTTGCCTTCTCATTAACCCATAAACACTTTTATTAAGTCATTCTGTGTATCAAATATCACCCAAAGATGGCCAATGAGACGGTAGAATGTTTAAGGGAGGGATTCACCAGTTCCATACTAACACCAACTCCCCTCCCTTACTAAAGTTCCATTCCAAAAATCTGGTTTTGAAAAGAGCATTAAATTGAATCTAATATTTTTTCACTTCTTTAAAGTCACAGATTCGACATTTTTTTCTTTTAAAAATAAGAGAGATCGGGAGGATAGTTAAGGGGTCATGATCTAGATTTTTATTTTGCTAGAGTTTATATGTAAACGAATTAAAAGCTTAGTTTAATAAAATAGTCCGCTTCGCCTGTTTTATTGATCTTTTGAAATGCCCCAATCTTTTTATCTAAAAAAAGTTACTTGTATAAGGTAATATTTAATCCTGCAACTTCTACAGAGCTACGGAACGTCGAATATGGTCTTTTTCCTATTGACATTTATTTCTTGACTAGTCCTTTCAATTTTTATTTTTATTGTTGATGGAAACAAATACCAATATCATTAAATGCCACCCCGTTCATGAAAAATTGTTCTTAAAGAAAATCACTATAAAAATAAGTGGGATGTCAAGGTTTCAATATTTTCTATTGCTCAAGTACTTTAATCACATACTCATTTAAATAATAATAATAAAAAAGAAACATTCAACAGATGCAAAGTATTTATCAAGGGGGCAAAATCACCCCATCCCCCACAACATATAATTAATCCATATATTAAAAATCCTTCTTACTATTAGAAAAAACTCGAAGAAATAATAAAAACCCCATAAACACTATGGTATAAAAGACTTATTCAATTATAGCGTCTCAAACCCTTAACTCTGAAGAGATTATCCGTCACCTATGACATTTTTCTTCAAACCTTTTGATCTTTAAATTTAAAGTAAAAGTTGAGTGATATGGCACAAAACAGTGCTATTACTAGCAGTGTTGGCCCCACCCTATCGTCATATGGCCCTGCGTTCTGCACGCTTATTCGGTCCGCTCTCCAGTGGAACAGAGACAATGCATAAAACATCGACATGATGCTAACGATCGTGAAGGCCGCTCCTGAGTATTTTCCTGTAGTGTCCCCAAAGTTAAGCAATGCTAGCGACAACGATCCCAACAACATTGAAAAGTTGAGCCATGACAAAAACGTCCTCTCATTTGCGAAAAACACTTTTGGCTCAATACGTGCTGGAACTTGGATTATTTTAGTGTGCCCGGCCTCAGTTGGTTCCAGTGTGTTCGATGATCCAGGCATACTCAAATCGTGTACAGGTAATGGTGGGAACTGTCTCGCTACAAATCCTTCCTCTGAATAGTTTGGATCCGAATCATTGCTACTGAATAGTCCATACAAGTTGTACCACCTTCTGTTTGTGGGGTTGATGTTTGGAGTAGCCTCATAGCTTGTAAACATTTGTTCATTCATCTCCAGAGATCCATAGCTTGCATTCGATGATGTTGTAGTCTTCCCATTTCCATTTGATGCTTGACCCATGTGTCTCCTGAAATCTCCCGCTTTGTTCAACCTCGATGAAAAGTCTGAAATTGCTGTTAAATCGGTAAAACTGTTTCTAGCACTTCCAGTCATAGACAAATTGTTCGTCTTTGGTTTCTTTCTAATATCCTTATCCATTTGTGAAAACTATTTACATTTTCGAGAAATAAATTAATTTGGTTTTAAAAAAATATTAATAAAATACAAGTTTGTAATTTCAAAGTGAGAATAAAAATAATAAAACAAAGTCTCTTACCCAGAATGGCAAAATATCAACTCGATCTTCTAAAAGGGTGGATACACCATGGATGAATTTGCTGAATTTAGGAACAGACTCGACTAAATGACTGTTAATCAAATTAACCACCCATTTAGGAGGCTCTGCACCCCTCTCAGTCTGCAGTTTAACTTCAAGAACTGCGTATGGGAATCTACAAATATCTCTTTCAGGCAGTTGAGGGAATGGGTAGTCCCCGTGTATATCTGTTCTTCTCCAATTCAGTCCGGCTCTTTCAATCCCATCAAAATTATCTTCTCTAATCATAGAAAGTTCCGTGTCCAAAGAAATTCTAACAGTTGCATCCCCGGGCAATTGGAAAGCAGTGCGGTTATAAAAAGTTCTCAATACTATTTTTTTAAAAAAAATCAAAATTAAAAACAACTAGTTTAACTTAAAAGCGGAATTTTTTGAAAAAAAAGGGGAAAATAAACACTTACCAGGTACTAGATTTTTATTTTTAACGCTTTCAAATGTTTCTACAGACAGCCTCTCCATGTCATCTATATCCCGGGCAGGTTTAGTGCCTTCTTCGCGGAGTTTAGCTATCTTTTTAGAGAGGTCGTAAACACCAGCTAGGTAGCTATTCACGTGCTTTTCCTTTAGAGGGAACCGTTCCTTGACACTCTTTTCACCAGTCCAATCTTCGCGGTGAGTTTTTCTCTCAATGAAAATATCAGTGACGTCATCCCCACCATACCATCGGAGTCTGATAGCTTCGGCACCTTCAATTTTTTCAATTCGGCCCTTGTATAAATCTAATTCAGAGTTATCAAAGTAGATACTGGTAATGGCAGGATTGACGGGTTTGTTTTGGTCATTGCTATAGACCAAAACTGGCAAGTTCTTTAATATATACAGTTTAAGTTCCATAACGTTATCTGGATGTACCCAATATTTTGTAGTTTGACGAACAAATGTCTGACCATTTCCAGATTGAGGATTGACATTGTTGGACAGATCTTTGCCTCCGTCTCTAACGATTCTATACAGTCTAGATAATTCGATCAATAGAGCATCGAAACTCTCCTTGAAAAAGGGCATAATGTTCATTTTAGTAGTGAAAACTGGTTTCAACATGAAAGGAACGTTTTTGTCGTGCTTTTTTATAATTTTGACAAGAGCAGTGAAGTTTATTCTGGTATATTTGGCAAGCTCATTAACTTCATTGATTATCCCATTGATATCTTCTTCTATTACTGAAAGCTGATCAAGTTTGGCTTCTTCTGACCCACGGTTTTTATTAACCAAATCAATCTCGGCATAACAATTTTCAATCATTCTTTTGACTTCCTTGATCTTTGCCTGCTGGAAATCTTGCATCTAAATGATTTTCCCATATTCAATAACCAAGGTAAAATAAAGTGTAAAATTAAGAAAAGTTATAGGAGTAAGAAAAAGATACCTTTTCGATCTCCTCTTCTAGATTTGTGACGAATTCAGCCTCATCTTCAGCCGTGTAACCTCTAGCGGCACAAGTGTAAATAAATGATTTGAATCCAGCATAATCCAAATAATAAAATTTCCAATCGGGAAAAATGCTCTCTTGTAATTTTTGACCAAATTTCATTATCTTTTTAGCGATTAATAGAAAATCTTGTATTCTTTCTGTAAATATTTTCTAGAATCGCGGCAGGTATTTAAGGTTGCTAATGCTTTTTTTCAAAAAGGTGATTTTTATTTAATATTAAAAATGGACATTGCCCCCCCAATTGTAAAAAATTTTAAAGAAAAAAAAACCGAGATCTATCTAGACTTTTCCAACGATTTGGCAAAATTCATTTAGCGATTCAATATAAAACTAACAATGATTCAGAAGCTAATAATTCCCCCCCACTCATTCTTTTTCTATAAAACCTGAGAGGTGACACAAATTCCATTTTATTCACCTGCTGATTCGCTACACTGCATTTACAGGAATTTTTAAGCCCTAATTCTCCACGCTGACTTCTGTTGTCAATCAATGATGCAGTTCCTCACACTCCCACTCGCTGCTTCATTAACCCCCACTCGATCTCCATCATATCGCTTTCCTAGACCAAAACACCTAGCTTTATTAATTGGCTACCCATTTCAATATGTAACCTTCCTAAAATGGAATTAAAGTTTAACGATATACAATTTGCCAATTTTTGAATTTTTTTTTTTATAGTAAAAATAAAACTTTTTTTTATTAAATTTTATTTGACGAATATTCTTCAGCAACTTGAAAAAGCTTTTTTTTTGTAGAGTGGGGGCTAAAATAGTCTACAATTGGCTTCCATGAACTTTGCAGACTTTTTGAATACAATTCCTAAATAGTCCATTTGTTGTATCGGTTGATAAAATTTTAAAAATTGCATCAGTTTTATCAACGGATGAATTTTTTTTTAGTTGACTAGTTATTTCATTGCGATTTAGTAATCATTGTAATCAAAGATAATTACGAAATATGAATAATAAACAAGTATTTTAGAATCCGCCAATATTTTTAATAAATCCCTGCAATAAAAAAATCAATGAATTACTTCATCGATCTCTCGGAAAAAAAATCTTTGTTTTTGGACACCAATTACTAATTCTCATGAATTATCTATTTGAATTCGGAATTAATAAATAAAAAGTAGTTGAGGTCCCCATAATTAAGATTTCATCTTTTACCACGTGGGCATTTTAAAACTTCTGTATGGTATATATTCCCGAACTCCTGCAAAGAACGCTTTATGCCTTGAGTACCTTGCAGCAGTTTATACGTAACATGCAAAACCCTAAAGACTGCATGGTCCAACCAAAAAATATTGTGTCCCTTAACCTAAAAAAAAAACAACATATTTTCAGATTAAATTATCCTTTGTGTTTCATAGCAAAAAAATTAGGGAATCCAAGTATATCGATTAAAGTTAAATATTTGTTTGTGTTTTGTCAATCTATTTTCTCTTTTCAATTTAACTATAACCCTGAACCCCCATTACATTGTACTTTTTTATAATCCCAATCCTATATATTTTACAATTCCATATATTCTCTTTTTTCAATGATAAAATAGTTTTAAAGTAATTAGAGTAGATTTTATATTATTAACCTTTGCCATTTATGAAACAGATTAGAGAATCACCCAATAAAAAATGACATTCCCACACACATTTTATATAAAGCAAAACCATTCACAGGATTCTTTACCTCTCTAAGTCTAAACCAGTCTTTTGATTATTATAATTCAAAAAAATAGCTATACCAAGAAAAATTCTTGGAATGGAGATATTGTGTTTCAGGCTCCATAAGTGACCCCACTGGTACAAATCCAAAAAAGAGAAGTTTCGCGATAAAAAGCACCTAGAGCGTTTCAAATAAACAAAAAAAAAACTATAAAAACGATTAGCGTCTCGGCAGAAATTACTTTTATGATAAAATTGAAATTTAGCTTTTGGATCTAGACTAAAATAATTAAAGCTGTGTGCCAAAGAACCCGATTATTACACATCAATTTATTTATTAAAAAATTATAATAATTAAATTTGAAACTGTTGAATAAAGTACCAGCAGATTAATTTATATCGAGATTCTTTTTTTTTTCGATGGATTCAGGCTATTTTTCTCTAAAAGAGCTAAATCGATGGTTTAATCTAATTTCCCAGATGGGATTGTACTATCCCAATTCAAATAAATTATAACCCGTAACAACCCCTCCTCCTCCCCTCAATCTATTGATTACCAGATGCTAAATTATTATTTATCACAGACATATTTTCCACCGATATCTCTTTAAAAAAGTTCGTTTACACGATTTTAAATTATAAGACCCCCCCCCCCTCCCTCCAAAAAAAAGAAAAGGTACCCGACTAAAAAAGGTTTCTCTGCATTAAATTTTCATATTAAATCTAATTTTATAGATGATGTGGTACTAAGTTCCCGTCAAATACTTTCTTATAAAAAATATCAATTTAACACTATCCAAAAATATTTTTTTGTCGTCTGAATGCAAATCAACAATAAATCAACTAAACGCAATTGAATAATCGGTGTCCATATTTTTATTAAAAACATCTTTGTTAAAACCTACCTTCAAAAAAACAAAAGAAATAACAACCAATTATTTTTTTAAACTATAAATCAAATCCTCTCTTGTTTCAGATAATAGGATTAAGATAAAACCGAATATGTATATTTCCTCCCCCCACCCCATCTGCCAATATACCTTTTTAACTTCTGTGCCAAATAAAGCTACATTATTATAATTAATTCTTTTTTTGAATTAAGCATTTTGCTTTGTAATCATTGTTATGTATATCCGAGAATGTTTTTCTGCTGATAATGAAATCATCTTTACAACATTATACTTCTTCAGAAAATCTCTCTATTCAATATAACCACCCAAAGACAAAAATTTCGGGATCTATAAGATTAGATAGCATTTAGTCCCTTCAATACCTGTATCACTGAACATCTTCCCATAATACAGTTAAGATTATGAGAGCTTATTTCTTGGGAGAAAATTTAAACTGTTGCCCTAATTACTTCTATAAATTATTAACCCACTCCTATAAATAAGCTATCATATTTATAACCCACATCGAAATACAAATTCTTTTATAAAACATTCAATAAAAGCTATTTAGATCTTTTGAAAAAATGATCAAATTAAAGAAATCAAATATATATATATATATATATATATATCAATCATAAAATTCCAACAATTAATTAAATTATACTGTATTTTTAAACCTTTCCATTAATAAAGTATATAATTCTGTTTAAAATACCCATCAGAAGTCACATTAAATTAAGTTTTTGGCCTATTAACTGGGTTTAAAAAAAATAAAGAAAATCTATTCTAGAACGGACTAAAAAAGATTGGAGAAAAAATAGTGCAATAAACATTAATACTTGCAGAATTCGATAATTGTAAAAAATAAAAATCATCAAGAACGCAATCGCTAGTGGCTTTTGAAGTTTTTAGTTCCCACTTTTTTCGGCCCATCCTAGGCATTCCCCCGTTTTAAACTAATTAGGGCAGTTTTAAAAAAAGAAATCTTATTTAAATCGCAAGGGAAAAAAATCAAAATAATAATACCCTTCTCCCTTCCAAATAAAAAAAAAGATTCAAATAAAAAAACGCAAATAACTTGTTTTTTTTAGTATGGGAGTGGAGATGAAAGATTAATTACTATGAAAACATCGTGTATCACCTTGAATTTTTCGCACATTAAAACGAAACAATTACTCTTTTTAACCAAAGAAATTATTAATCCAGCCCAAGAATATTGAAAAAAGTGACTTTAAAATTACCCGAATATTAAAGATTCCGGATTACAATATATTGGCTAAAATTAATAAAATACAATCGATATTGTTATGTAAAGATAAAATATTATACAAAAAATACATTTGAAAAATATATATCAGCAAAATTTTCTATTTTTGATCAATATTTATTATATAAAAATCCTCCCCCTTTTAAAAAAATTTTGTATTGGTTTTAAAAAAACTAACATTTATTTAAAACCCAATTATTATTTGCAATTTATTATTTATCCTTAATCTCTTCCTCTATAATTGTAGCTATATTTGGGTGAATAGAAATCAAAAAATTGTATCGCCCAAAATTATCATATATTTTTTTATGGTCTCGATTTCATACACTTCAACTTTCAAGACTGCTTAAAAAAAATAGGTATCGTTTATAATAATTTAGATGCAAAGAATGAGATATAAATAAAGGATACTAATAATTTGTGAAGTAATAATAATAATAATAATAATCAGTTGTCTAACTATTGAACCCAAGCTTCATACCTTTCATATTATCGGATAATACAAAAAAATAGAATAGATAATTGGCCGTCTCGTACCTGCACTGATCTGCACCGACTACCAAAATCATTTTTCTAATTTCAACTAACCCCTCTTGGGGATATTTATAAAGTTCCTTGGGTGAGGGATGGGTGGTATATACAATTTTGAGTCAACACCAAGCTAGCATCGCTGATCTAAATTTGTGCTATAAAAAGCCAAACCCCATTTTAGAAGCCTCGCTACTATAAAACCATAGCTTTTAGTTTTATGTGATTCAAAGAACTCCTGAATCAATTCTCTCGAGACATGGAGCTGATAGAGCTGCATAGGAGGTTTGAGTAGAAAAGGATTTTGAATTTTTTTGAATTAGCTTTTATGAAATTTTTCGAATTTAAAACAAATTTCCCGCATAAAAAAAAAAAGGCATAAATGATGTAAATTTTTTCGTAAATCCTGCTTTTGATTCTCATTTGTCAGTTTAAGGAATATTTTTTGAGAATAGTAGATTTAAAAATATCTTCCATAAATATAATTTGAAATTGGTGTGGTAGTGCATTTTTAAGCATCCAATAATATATATTTTTCTGCATGGTATAACACGAGGAATAGAGATTTATTTTCAGAAAATTAAATTTATATAAAATCGATAATTGTGTGTGAGATATGAATAAATCTAACTTAAACCCGATCGGAAATAATAAATAATCGTAATTTTGCCAATTTTTTCCTATAAATCAAACTAGTTTTTTTCTTATAGTTATCGACACTGAAATAATAAAATAATAATAACCAAACTATCAATTTATAAAATTATTAGTATATATCAACATTTTTGGTTTTTTAGATATTAGAAATTGGTCCTGATATTTTGAAGTTTCAAAAAATATATAAATAATTCCCGATAACTTTTTATAGTTATAATTCTATCATAAAAAGCATAAAAGTTGCAGTTGGGACTGTTTTTAAGTTTTAGCTGGAATTTATTTATGTTTAACACAATCCAATTATTATTTTTACTCGGAAATTTTATTTTAAGAAAATTTCCCCTGACTTTTTTAGGAGTTAAATTTTTAGAATTTTTTCGAAAAAAAAATCTTATTTTGGTAATAAAATCAGAGAAAAATATTCTCTGACTTATATCGAATTTAAATAATTTATAATTAATTGATTTAATTTGGAATTTTTTTCGAACTATAGTCTTTTCCGATAAACTTTATTAGGGGGGGGAATAATTTCGTTTATATGTAGCCAATTTTTTATTTAAGAAAGATGGATTTTTAGTATAATTAATATATATATATTTTTAGGAAATTTAAGCAGTTATTAATAAAAATAAAAATATTTTATAATTAAAAAATAAATCGTTAATTCTTTTACTATTTTACCCTTTTTATAGATATTAATAAAGTGAATATTATGATATAAAAATTCCATGGGAAATCATTGGCCGTAAAACTTATTTTTACTTATAACTATTCGTTTTTTTTGAATAAAATGATTTCAGCAAAAAAGATTTAAAATTTCGGTAATTTATATAATAAAAATAAAAAATAAAAATAAAAATATCTAGGTTTATATATATTCTTTATTAATACATAAATATAGATTTAAAATAGAAAAAAAAGGATAAATTATTTGATTTTTCAATTAAATAAATCGTTTTTCTGGCACAATAAATAAAAAACATAGTTCTCATTTTGGTAATTTTTTGAAATTTGCGTGTGTGTTAATTCTAAAAATTCTATGTTATCACGAAAAAAGTTTAAAACATTTTAAAACATCTTAAATTTTGTGATTATTTCCGTAATTGGTACTAAAATATATATCAAAATTCCCATATCTCATAAATCTAAATAGAATATAGTGATTTTTTCCAGGGTGATAAGAAATTAATAGATATTTTTTTATTTAAGGGATTTTTTTAAAATATTTGAATATTAAAAAAAAAAAATCAGCTAACATGAAATTTCAATAGAGAACCATTTTTTATAATTTTTCATTAATAAAAAAAAGTAAATCCAAGTTTAAAGATAAGAATCGGGATGAAATAATAAATATTCTTTAAGTAATCACAAAAAATATATTTAAACTAATTATAATCTGTTCTTATACAAAATTCTATTATTAAATAATTAGGATATGTACATAAACATTTAGGTATTATTTTATAAATAATAATTTTTTTTTGTTTAATGGAATTTCATTAAAAAATATTTTTATCAAAAACTACATTAAAAAATATTTAACAAAAAAAAAGACTTACTGAGAAGACTGTCACTGTAACTAAAATAAGCTTCGCTTCCCGAATATCGGCTGCGTACTTTCGGGAGAATTTTTCAATCTAAAAAACGAAAGACCCTCACTTCCCTGGAATTTTTCAAGTGGGCTGGAAGACTGAGGTATGTAAAATAAAGAATTTTGCTGTTTTTAAACGGAAAATAATACATTGAAGCAACTGAGATTCTAATAAGAGCCCACTTTTAACTGAATTAATAAAACTAGGTACCTAGTAAAACGTTGAATTGATCTAAATGGCTTTTTTACAAGTAGCTGTTAGAGTTTTAGATCCCTCTAACTGTTTAAAGCTGAAATTTTGCGCCAGAAAATTTCTCAAAATGCACTAAAAGATAATTTCATCCTGTTCAGATATGACCCTTCTCTGGAATCGCTGTCCCCAGAATCTCTGTAAGCTTTTAAAATTACTCCCAGCCAATAATAGTATCAACAATATGTAAATCTTTAGTGTATTATACTTCGAAAAGTTCGCCACTTAAAACCCTAAACCGCGAAAAGTTATTTTAGCCTTAAGATTTGAAAATGATAATTAAAAAAATATACTTTATAATATTCTATTAAATTTATATAGCATAAAAAAATAAATTTAAAAGATAAAAAATAATAAGTTTTAGTGAAAATAATTTAAATTCGAATTCTAAGTAAAGTATATCTCTTAGAAATTTAGACTGATTAATCTCAATTAAAACTGTTTATATTATAAAAAAAATACATAATTTATCAGTAAATTTATTTTAGGGTATATAAGGAAATATTTTTAGAATAAAGAATATTAATTTTTGCAAAATAGTTGTAAATGAGGGCTTGTAATTTGATTTATTAATATATTTAGAACTAATAATGTAAAAAATTGCATAAAATTGAATTAAATATCTTAATTTTAAAATCTAAATCTAAATTATTTAATTTTTAGTGGTGCTAGAAAATTGATAAATAAATAATTTTATAAAAGGTTAATATGGGTTTTTTAGCTATTTTTGAAAGGATTAAATAAAAATTTATTTGTTTATTATATAAAATAATAATTAAAAAATGCACTTTTGCTATTTCTCATATTGATAATTTAAAAAATTATAATTCCTCTTTCATGTGATTTTTTTCGAAATTCAAAATGAAATGAAATAATAAGAAATTAGAATATAGATCAATTTTTTATAAACCTGCTCAATATGAATATTTCAATTTTTAATGTTTTTTTTGGATATCTAGGGTAAAGGGAAAAAGAATAAATACATTCTTATTTTTATTTTATTCAAACTGATTATTATTCAATTGATTTTTTTGACAACAGCTAAAAATCATTAATTTTGAATAATAAAAAAGCAATTTTAAAGAGGAAAAATTGGCCCATATTAATTAATAATTGATTTGAAGTTGTAAAAACAAATAGGAATAATTGGAAAATTATATTTTCTTATCAGAGAATTATATATATACCCAAAAGCGAATAATTTATTTTTCATATTTTTTTTGAGTTCAATTGAAATTTTTAAAACTATAAAACGTGTTTTAAATAACTAAAATTATGGAAATATTCCCCAAAATAACAATCTATAAAATATTAAAACGATTAATGAGAATTTTAATGTCAAAAAAAAGAGGTTTAGAATAAAAACATAATTTTTTTTTGCTCTTAGAAGTAATCATATCAAATCCGTCGATTATAAAAAAGCAAGTAAGAAATATGGTTAAAATTTTCAAAATATGATTTTTTAAAAAATAATATTTTCCTAAACGATTTTAGTTTTAGAATTGTAATATATATATTCAAGTGAATGTAATTATTTATACCGAGGTTCATTTTAAAAATGATACTAAAAAAATCTGTTATTTATATTTAATTTATATTAATTTTAGAATGAATTCAAGACTACTAATAAAAAACATATATTATTAAAAAGATATGTATGAAAGTATTACATCTTTTCTGATTCAATTCGGAAAAAATTGGGAAAAAATAGTAAATAAATTAAGTCAAAACAATTTGGAAAAAGCGAAAAAAAAAAATAGAACGAAAATTTACGAAAAAAGTGAATCAGAATTCGGTTAAACTAAAAAGCTGCTATGCTTCCAAAAATATAGTTTGTAGCTATTTTAGGAACATATATTATCACATATAGATCCATGGATTTTTTAATTTTACCAAAATCAGATTCACTTTTTTCAATATCGAATTCAAAATTTATTTTTTTGTAATTTACAGCTCTAATTCTTGTTGATTTTTTCTTATTTTTCATTTAATCTCACTTTTTTCTAAATTGGATTCACCTTTTTATTTGGTACCAATTTTTTATAAACCAATTTGGCAAAGTTTTAGAAAATAATGTATATTATTTGAGATTAAACATATTTATTAATTTGTATTTTTAAAAATTAAAATTAAAATTTATTATTTAATTCCAGGAAATTTTATAATATATTAACCATTGAAATCTCATAAATTTAAATAAAATATAAAAATATCTACATTATTTATCCTCTAAAAGTGAAATACCTTACCATGGTTTAGGGGCTTGATGGTGTACTTTGCCAAGTACACTAAAATAAAATTTCATGCAGCGTTGTAATATTATTGTTTGAGAGTAGTGGAGACAGCGCACAGCGATTCGGAGGACAGCTATTCCAGAGAAGGACCATCTCTTAACAGGAGGAAACGATTTTTTGGCACAGCTGAGACATAGTCTAGTGCACAAGTCCAGCGTTCGACAGTCAGACGGATCTCAGCGTCTAACAGTTATTTGTAGGAAAGCCATGTCGATAAATCCCACGTTTGGGTAGGAGCCTAATTTTATCAATCCTGTTAGAAGTGTGCTCTGACTAGGAGCTCAGTAGATTCAATGAACAATAGTTCGTTGACAAAGAGCTTAATTATTGACTGCACGTAACCTCAGTCATCCAGCCTACTTGAAGCAATGCCAGGGGGGTCTTTCGGTTGGTAGATTGCACCCTTTTCCTATAGGTAAGCAGTGGTAGCCCGACAGAGGAGCTTATTGTAGCTAGGATAATAGTCTTTTCTATACGACTTTTTTTTTTTTTCATATTTTTTAGTATAGTTTTTAATGAATTTATCTTACAATAAAATTCCGTGATACAAAAAAAAAATGTCGATTTTTTTTTTAAAATTTTAAAATACTGATATTTTCAACATTTGATAAATATTAGTATTTTAAAAGTATTTTTATAGACTGAATTTCTACCATTTAATTTTTTATTTTGGGGTTTTAATTAGTTTTCTTATACTTTTTAAATATAAGGGAGAAATTTTTAATCCAATTTAGTGAAAGCTTAGCAAAATCTATTTCCGTAATTTTTTTAATAAAAACTGTAAATGTGGAATAAATTCAGACAAAAAAAAAAACTAAGATACCTGTATTAATTAAAAACTTTCAAAAAATTGTGATTTTTGTTATATTTTTTCCAATGAAAATAGATTTAGATAAAGGTGTGTCCTCCATTAAATATTTTTTAAGAACAAATTAAAGTTATAGAGCTAATTTCGTTTAGAAAATGTGCCAGTAAAATATCATAGAAATTCTAAAAAATATTTTTGAAACTAAGAAAAATATTAGAAAAATAATTATATTCAATTATTCGAAAAATCTATTAAAATTTTAGCTTCACATTCACAACAAAAAAAGAAAAAAAAAGAATTAAAATATAAACTATTTCCCCACCAATTATTTATACAATTTATATCTACAAATTAAAATGATTAGAGAATACATTTGTAAGTTTTTTTTTGAGGGTTTTTTATCAATTTTCGTGATAAAATATATTTTCACCTTATTTTTAAATTATATTGTTATATCATAAACTTTAGATTGTGTCCTTTATTAGAATTTAATATAGGCAAACTTAATTTTTAGAATTTTTTTCCCTGAAATAATTTTAGTTTAGATAAACTAAATGTTGTATCAAATATTATATTCAACAAAAAAATGAATATAGACAAATAATTCGTTAAATTCTTCTGAGGTTTTTTTTATTATCATAACGTCATTTAAATCTATACTAAAAAAATATGAAAAAAAGAAAAAGACGTAAAATTGTATCAAAAAATGGAAACCCTTATTAAATATTATCGTATTGTGCAGCCTAGTGAGTGCAATACCGGCAGCTCCTCTTTCGTTTATTTTATTTTTATATTATATTAATTTGTTTTGTTTTGTTTGGGATATTTAATTTTCCCGTGGTCTAGTGGTAGAACTGGTTAGGAAATATGCTTTCAATATTTCAACATCTGTTTTACCCTGATTAGGGTCACTTTTTATTTACACTTAATTGGTGATTAGTTGGGTTTGGTTTAATCCTGAGGATTAAGGAAATCAATTGACACCATTGGGCAAATCGCATAATCTCATTGGATATGATTTTCAAGGTGAAATTCCTAAGTGAAAATAAAAGTGAATCCAACATAAGTATAGCCAAATGAATCCCCAAAAATGGGTGGTTCCCTCTCTCATTTTCGCCCCAAAACTACTGTTATTTTAATTAAGGACAATAAAGTAAGTGCACGAATCTTTCTATTTTTACATCCACATCAAAATGAGCTGAAAATCATTATAAATTTGTCACTTTGGGGCGGGTCCAACAAACCTTTCATTTTACCCAACCATCTGTATTTCTAGCAATGAGAACCTTGAAATTATGGCAATATGATTAAGCCGGGAGTCTGACCCGGGCCAATTACTTGGAAGGCAAATATTCTACGTTATACTACTAACGCATCGCTTCCGAAATGTATTGTAGCCGTATATTAATGTTAACTATTATGTAAGGTTCATGGTTCGTATAGGATGCGATCCATAAACTTGTATTTGAACCATAGACCTATAGATATAAGTTAACTATATTCTCACGCTCTAACACCGAGCTATGTCCAAACGATAAATATATGAAATTATAATTTAATTATTAAAATATAATAAAAGCCAATTTTCTTAGAAAAGTTTGTTAGTAGGAATAGTATTAGTGAAAATTCCAATTTCGCTAAAAAAATTTTAAAAAAAAAACTTACTGATATTTTTTTTGAAACTGCATCACAAGTATTTATGTAATATAAATTTTTAGTTTAATATTTCCTAATATTCAAATAAAATTTACCACAGAACTTTCGATAATATAAACATATTAATTTTTTAGCAATAATTTTTTTTAGCATATAATTATTCCAGTATATTATAAGGATAAGTATATATTTTTGCCTATTTTCTGGCACATTTTATATGAATTTCGATAATAAAAAAAATCAATTTATTAAAAAAAAAAAATTCGATTATCAATTTTTTTTTGCTTTTATATAATTTAAATTAGAAAGGAGCAAAAAAAAAAAAATCAATAATAAATAAAATTGCTTTAAATCAATAAATCTGGTTTTTATTATTTCCAATAATGAATAATAAAAACCACAAATTATACCCCAAAAAAAGTCGTTATTTCCAAAAAATAAATAAATCACGAGTAATAAAACTCTCAAATTATAAAAAATGCTTATATATATATAAGTTAAAATAAAATATAAAACAGTTATTAAGATAATAAATTTCTACGGAAAATATAAACTCAGATCAAAATTTATTAGTTTTTTCTTTAATAATAATAATATATATATTGATATTATTAATTATCCAGTATAAAATTGAATAAGAGTACGTTTTACATTTTTTTCTCGGATTAATATAATATTGAAAACAAAATTTTCTTTAAAAAAGGAAAAAAAAACAATTTAAAATTTAAATTATACAAATGGCAGTTTTAAAAACTCATATTTACATTAAAACGTGATTTATAACTAAATTTAATATAAGACCTGAATCAAGATATCGTAAATTTTTTCAATAAGTATTCTAGTTTAATTTATTTTCAATTATATAAAAAATCATAAATGAATTCAAGTTTTATAAAATAAAATATTTTATAATTTTCGAAATTTATTTATGAATTTATTTAATTTTTTCTTTAAAAATTACATGAACTTTTTTGAAAATTATTAAATATTATACAAAAAATACATCTGAAAATTATAAATTTACGCTTATTTAGACTAATATGCTTTTATTATATAATTTTTTTGTTTTGTTTTTATATAGAATCTTTTATATAATTAGAAAAATCTAAAGTAGTTTTTTTTAATAATACAAAATAATTTCCGCGATAAATTTATTTATAAATTTGGAAAAATAAAAGTAGTATCTAATAAAATATTGTGTATATATTATTAAAAAGCATAGAGTTATAGAATTAATAACTTTAACATTTGCATTTTCCAATAGTTATATATATATTTTTAATTGAACAATAAATAATTTAATTGGTAAAATCTGTTCTGGTGTAAAGGTTTTTTTTTAAAAATAAATATTTTTATAATCCTATATAAGAAATATTAAGCGATCAATTAATTAAGATAGAGTTTGATTTCTTTAAAAACCTATAACTCAAACCTCTATTAGAAATTTCAAGTCAACCCGCTCCATTTACCTCGAAAAAATAGTAAAAAGCCAGCCTCTCATCCTTATTTTGATATGAATAGTTTCATACCGATATAAATATAAAATCGCTTTTAACTTCGTTACTTAATTATCAATAGTTCTTATTTACCAACCACAAATTTCTTTTAGAATATTTATTTTATTTTATCAAAAAAGTTCTGATTTTTACTCGTAATTTCAATAATGATATTTAAATAAAATAATTTATAACTTAAGAGAAAGTCTGATAATATTCCGGGATATTTATTTGAATTAATAGTAATAAAATATAGTAATTTAAGACACAGAATCAATACTCAAATATATTTTTATTAAGTATAGTTTATTTATTACCGAAAGAAAATACATAATAAAAGTGTTTTAAAATAATTGAAGTATTTGTGGTCTGGTTTTTTCTTACTTTTAATTTTTAATTTAAAAATATTATTTTATACTTATAAGATTTATTTTCGCAAAAAATAAACTATTTTTTAATTTTTTATGATTAACAATAGATTATAATTATAAATAAAATTTGAAATAAAATTTATTTACTAAATCATAGGTAATATTTGAAAAGGATTAGATTCTTTTACAAATTTATGCAAAGAGTTTTTTAAAAAAATAAAAAAATTCTAACATCACAAAAATAATTTTTAGAAGCTTGTAATTTATTAATTTTCAAATATATAACAAAATTAGTCTGAATTATTAATTTCTTTCAGGCGTGGAATTATTTTTTGTGTTTCAGGGAATAATAAAATAATTTTTTGAAAAAATATTCATTCTAAAATTCAACCGATGATGTTCTATTTTATATAAGGAGTAGCATAAGTATAACAAAGATTAGACGGAAATGGTGTCATATCAGGGATAATTTTGAACAGTAAAAACATAATTTGAGCATATGAAATCTAGTAAACGACCCTCGCAAAAATTCCATATTCTGTTAATTGAGAGTTGCTTAAGAGCTTAAAGGATATTTTTAAGAAAGCTTTATCAAAAACATCAATGTTTTATAAAACGAGTCTGCGTTTTATTAATCACAATAGAAGTATAATTAAAAGGGGGCTTAAAAATCAATGCGGATTTATGTGCACTAATTTTGGGTTTTAATAATGAATATTTATCTTCTCAGCCACTAGCATACTTGAAGCAGTGCCAGGCGGAGTATATCTGATGATAGATATGAACTCAATTCCCACCAAACACACTGCTAGTAGGCCATCATAGGGGTTATTATTGATTAGGATATTAATATTCAATATGCTTCACATTTATTTTAGTATTTTTCTACTCTTAGTTTTTTCTAATTTTATTAGCCAATAAAAGTTCTTGATAAAAAAAAGAGAAAAAGGAAAAAATGTAATTCTGGTGATAAAAATTCAAATTACTGACATACTCGATTTAATCCAAGTTATAAAAAAATGTTAAAGCTTAATAAATACCATTAATGAACACAATAAGCATAGTTTATAAAGTATTTTAAACCCATTTAATTGTAGCTTTTGAGGCATGTATATACACCTGAAAACTTCTCTAATTTTTTTTTTGTATCACGGAATTTTATTGTAAGATAACGTCATTAAAAACTATACTAAAAAATATGAAAAAAAAAAAAGTCGTATAGAAAAGACTATTATCCTAACTACAATAAGCTCCTCTGCCGGACTACCGGCTGCGTACCTACGGGAAAAGGGTTCAATCTACCAACCGAAAGACCCCCCCTGGCATTGCTTCAAGTAGGCTGGATGACTGAGGTTACGTGCAATCAACAATTAAGCTCTTTGTCAACGAACTATTGTTCATTGAATCTACTGAGCTCCTAGTCAGAGCCCACTTCTAACAGGATTGATAAAATTAGGCTCCTACCCAAACGTGGGATTGATCGACATGGCTTTCCTACAAATAGCTGTTAGGCGCTGAGATCCGTCTGACTGTCGAACGCTGGACTTGTGCATTAGACTATGTCTCAGCTGTGCTAAACGACCGATTGCTCCTGTTTCTAGATGGTCCTCCTCTGGAATCGCTGTCCTCCGAATCGCTGTGCGCTGTCTCCAATATTCCCAACCAAGAATAGTACAACGCTGTGTGAAATTTTAGTCTAATGTACTTCGAAAAGTACACTATTAAGTTCCTAAACCACGGCAAGGTATTTCACTCTTAGGGGTGAAAACTTCTCTAATAAAAATTTGAAACCTCAAAAAAACTATTAGCTCTTCCATGATTATTTCTACAGCACAATATGATTAAAATATTCATATCTAAACATATTAGAAATAAAATTGAGTAACAATAAACTTTTTTCATGTCTAATGATTAGCTAAAATAAAAACCATCTCACAAAAAAGATTAATAATGCGCGACTTTGCTAAATTATAAGATATTTAGCATAAAAGTGTAGATATTTTATTTTCTTGTTAAATTATACAACTAAAGTTGTTTAAAAAAAATTAATATTTTATTGACAAGTGGTTTGAGTTTCCTAAGGGTATGAGGTGTTTTTTTGTATAAAGATAATAATCAAACAGTAGGACTTCTGATTATAAACTAAGCTCATATGAAATAATAAAATATATTATGTACCCAAAATTCATATTTATTAATTAGTCCTAAAATTTATTTAAATTGATTTTTTAAAAACATTTGCCGTAATGCGATTCATGGTTTAGATTCTCCTATTTCGAGATCTTTCTTTCTTTTGGATAACCTTTTATCCGGATAGCTTGTATATAAATATCCTTAATTAACTAACATTACGTGTCGCATTGTATAACATTAGGATAATATTCCCCAAAAATTATCCAAAAGAATCCCTAAAAAAATACAGGATATTCACCTATTAAGCCATGAGGCCTCCATATTATTGATTAGAGTTGTGTCAAACGTTTTATTATTTTTTTCGTGCGAATTTACTAGTAGAACACAATATTTCCGATTCATTTTTTTTTAAATAATAAAACCTTCAATTAAAAAAGGCATCGGTTGAGAAAAAAAAAGCTAATGATTAATTTGGGTTTAAAAATTTAAAGCTTGTTTATATATTAAAACTAATAAATATGCATCGGATTTTGTATAAAAAATCCCTCATTTCGAATAAGGAGTAGGGGGGGAGTTATACATATATCTTTCAGATATGATATATTAATCTTTTCTTGATCAACAACAACCAATTCAAAATAGATATAATTAAAGAAATCTTTCGATTTAAGAGGCTATTTGACTATTGAATTTCATATTTTTTAGGATATTTTCTTTAAACTAATAAAGAAATATTTGAAATTCTTATTTAAAAAGGGAGGTTTCATTTTCCAATCCCAATTTTTGTTTGTGAAGGATTAACTATAAAGAATTTTTATTAATGTATATTCTCGTATAAATATATAATTTAAAAAATTCGGTGTTTTATTTTTGATATTGCAAAATGATACGCTTGTTATTTTGGTTTATTGATGGCTGTAAAGATCATTCTATTTTATATCAATACTAATTTCATAACTTAAGAATTTTTGTAGTAGAAAAAATAGCTTAATATGTACATAGACAAATGGGATTTTATTAAATGGTGATATAATGACTATATTGATTTTCTTGAAATTCCTCCGTAAATATAATTTGTATTTATAATTCGCCTATGAACTTATTTTTAGGTAATAAGTGATATGAGAAGTAGTGGTAAATGTATAAAATTCTATCAAATAAATGGGGTTTTATGCTTAATTTTGATCGATGTGATTAAAAATGGAGTATACACATTTCATAAGCGAGTAAATAGCTATCTAAATTACATGGGATATAATTCAGCATAGATAGAATAAATTCACTCATTGAAATTTTGAATGTAGATCTTTAACCAAATTTGTATAATATTTATTTGATATATTTTTAGTTTTGGGTGTGTTCTTACTTTGGTTTCAAATAATTATTGGTTAGATAAAAACTTGATTACAAGTCAAATAAATGAATATTTATTATTATTGAGGGGATAAAAAAGATGTAGTCCCAATTCAGTCGTATTGGTGTAGTTAATATTAACGGAGATCAAATAGTATAAATGCATAAAATGAAATTCCTCATGGTTCTAGATTGAATAAGTAATAAATATAGGTTTTGAAACATATGTTTTTAGGGGCGCATTTTTGATATTAAAAAAACAATAATAGCAGTCACATACTTTTTCAGACAAATAAATATCCGAAACGATTATTATTGATACTAGTTCCCGGCTTTTATGCATTTTATTCTGAATTGTGGGGCATCATAATGGGGTCTAGAATAGGCTCCCATTAGAGCCAAACAAAATTCCATTTTAATTATAGACATAAATTAAAAATGTGGGTCCTAGATAAAACTTTGTTTTAAAAAAGCCGAAAGCCGAAATTTTGGTATTATTTTCAATAATACATTTTTGAAAGTTCATTGGATTAAAACATTGAGGGTTCCAGAATATTTTTCGAGGTAAAAATCATATTTTTTTAAATTTTTTTTTTTTCGTAATTATTTATAAGAGAAAGTGGTGCTATTAAAGATCGTTTAAAATGCGAATTTCTTGTGCATCTTTTCATATATTGGCCATTATTTTACTTTCAAATGAAGTTTACAAAAATCCTCAAAGAGAACATTTTCGAGCCATGGAAGTTTTATTATGTAGATTATGAAGGATTAAAGAGTTATTTATCGAAATTTGATGCCGAGGAGCAAAATGAAGCCGACGAAATCGAATATGTGCGATTTCTTTTGGAGGAAATTTCTAAGGTAATATATCGAGTCCACTAATACGTTTTTCCCAAAAATTTCTAATAATTAATTGTTGCAGGTACAAGGGTTTCAGGAGGAGAAATTAAATTGTTTCGAGAATAATCTTGAAAGCATAGAGGACAACATAGAGGTTATAAAAAAGACAAGAGGATCTGAAAATACAAAGGCTTATCAGTTTTTTGTAGTAGAAGAAAATGTAGACTTTGTGATTTCAAGTGTAAACGAGTTAGCCAAGTACACAAGAGTTAACATATCAGCAATCGCAAGAATAATAAAGAAGCACGAGATGCATACATTTCTGTTGGTAAATCCGATATTTGTGCAAAAATTAAATATACTAGCATCAGTTAGAGATAGTTTCGACAGTCTTTTGCAAAATCTTTCCAAGTTATACAAAAAGGTCCGCGACGAGAAAAAGAGCGCTTTAAATGATGTGGCATTTTTGCAAAGTGGGTCTCAAAATAGAAATACTCTTACGATGAGGTACTGGGTCCATCCCGACAATGTTATGGAGCTGAAGTTGTACATCTTAAAAAATATTCCAATCCTTGTAAATACGAAAAATAATAAAACAAACCTTTGTGTTTCTACCGTATATTATGATAACAAGAAATTGGGGTTGTACAAAGATATTATAGAAAAAGTTGATGGGGCTGAAGAAATAAGATTGAGGTGGATTGAGTCTAATGACGATTCTGGAGTTATAATTCAAAGAAATGTTTTTTCCAATAACAATGGAAAGTTACAAAGAAAAAAGCAAGAAATCGCCACAAAAGGGAAGTATGTAAACAGCTTTATTTCTGGCGAATATACACCCGAAAGAAAATTTTTTAAACCTAATGAGGGCAGTAAAGCTTTCATGAATGAAATAAAGGAAAATTCCGAAATCCAGGCTAGTATACTCGAAACAATAAATAGCAGAAATTTGATACCAGGTATTTTGATTTTTCCCCCTCAAATCCAGTAAATCCAAAATAAAAACATGTCCTTTAATATATATGTTTTATATTAATCACAACCTTAAAATTAACCGCTCACTCCCCCCCCCTGTTTTTTTAAAAAAGTTATTAGAACATTTTATAGACGAAGTTCATTTGGGATTTTCGGAGATGCTTCAGTAAAAATGTCACTTGACACAGATGTTTGTATGATAAGGGAAGATAATTTCGATGGAAACGAAAGGGCAGGACTTGATTGGAAGAGGGTTGATGTGCGCAATGAGTATCCTTTCCCCAATCTTCCTGAACGAGACATTTGCCGATTCCCTTATGCTATCCTAAAGATAAAAGTATCTGTAGTTATGGGACTTAACCCTCCATTATGGGTGAACAGTTTGATTAATTGTAATTTGGTAGAACCGGTCCCCAATTTCAGTAAATATGTTCACGGAGTATCCGCATTGCTTGATAATAGAGTTCATCTCCATCCTCCTTGGGTAAGATGTTCAATAAGCAAAAAAAAGTGATAAAATGATTTTATGTACAAACGTCTAAACTTTTTTTACAATTATTTTACCCATAATTTATCAAAAATAGCATTTTAGAATGGAGAATTTCATCGAAAAGCAGCCTAAATCAAGCTTCTATTCCAAAAGACTTGACATTTACACGAATAATTTTTATTGGGGTGATGATAATCCAAACTTCTCGCTGAAAAGATTTGTCAGCTCTGGAAATGTGCGTCCGAACGGTCTTATCGGAAGATTGATGACTAGCCGACATTCTAATGAAACTTCAAAAAGTTATGGGTCAATTGATATGAATAGGATTGATGAGTGGGTATCAAATTTATACCACAGAAGTTCTAGTTCTACACCCGAGCTCTCTGGACTGTTGAAGCAAAGGGGTCCAAGTAATGGACCTAAAACTAATGGTTACATATCCAAAATTACTTCGACCCTGAAAAAAGGATCTATTGAGCTCTGGAGTAATATAACCGGGGTTGTAATCAGAGATGCTAGTCAACCAAATTCTCGGTTAGTAATAACTTGTCCTAAAATATATTTTGCAAGTGAAAGAACATTCATATCATGGTTGAATCTATGTGCTTTGATGTTATCTTTATCAATAGCACTTCTCAATTTTGGGGATGAAACTAGTCAGAAAGCTGGAGCAGTGTTTACAGGAGTTGGTATGGCATCGATGTTTTATTTTCTGATGTCCTTTCACAGACGAAACAGTTACATGGATCATTCATGTGGGGGCGGAGTATTTTACGATATTGTAGGACCAAGTCTTTTAGTCGCATTCTTAGTTGCAGCTATAGCTATAAATTTTTACATTAAAACTGTAAACAGAAAACAATAAGTATGATAGCTCTCATTTTACAATCTATTACATTTATCACTTGATAATTTATCGCACTTTTTTTTGCTATATTTCATTTAATAGTTCATAGTTGCATTCGAATGGCTAAAAGATTTATACTATTTTAAAAATGCAGTTTTAATTTTACAGTTTGATAAAAACCAATGAAAAATCACTTTTAGAAACCCCGATTAGATTCGACCCTTTCGGGAACAAAAGTTCAAATATGATTAATAACTTTAATGCAATTAAAGTCTTTTGCAAACTTAAAATAATAATTACAATATACTCATTATCTAGCTTTAATCTAATCAAGTAAAAATAGTCATTTTATTTTAGATTGGATCGCTGTACTTATTTATGCCTAAAATGGTATTAAGTTCATAAAATTACGTGACACAAAAAAAAGGACCAAGGGTCCAGGCCAATAAAATCGGGAAATTCATTTAGATAAAAAATTAAGCATGCTTTTTATATCTGAAACATCGATTTTAATATCCGTTCCCAAAGGATAATAGTTAAAATAATATTTGCAATTAGAAATATTATATATTTTTTTTAAGGACGAGCATAGATAGGCAGTATTTAATTTTGGTTAATGACTTTGAAATAACATAAATAAATATACAGGTATCTATTTGATTTGGATAAAAATAATAGCTTATTTACTAGGTCACAAGCTCCATGTTTTTATTCATTTTGAGTTTATAGGGGTCTTTATTAACTATTGATTCCCCACTATTTCCTTAGTTTCAGGGTGATTGGATGTTTGAATCCACTTTGAACCTCGCTAAGTATTAATAAACTGTTTTGAGGCAAAACAACCCTATAAAAAAATAATAGTCTAGACATCCCTGCATCTAACGAATACTGGGAGGAGAAAGTTATCGATTGCAACTGAGGGGCGCTTACCCCAATATACCGTTTATCCATTAAATGTATGCATACAGTTTCCCTATGAGTACCTACACTCCCTATCATATGCAACAACCTAATTTCTATTGATGAAAGGATATCCTGCATTCGTTTACTTCTTATTCGTTTTTTACATTCCAACACTGATGGAGATGCAGAGTTGGCTCTAAAATGAAACACTGAAAATACTGGGCATCTAAAACTAAGTAAATAGAAATAAAACTTTTGCACCTCATTGTTTAATGGGTTTAATTGGTGCAGCAATATGAACGTTTCAATGACTGTGTATTTATTGGTCAAGTAAATATCGTGATTATCTAGTGCGACACTAAATAATAGCAAATAAATTGAAAAGATTTCTACCTCCACTTCTGGACTCGTTTAGGACAAAAAATAATTTAAAAATACGTAGCTAAACCCTTTTCTTAATATTTAATATTTTTAACAAAAGTTGGATGAGGGCTTTTTGTTGCTGATTAAAAATACTCGAATATTATAACCTATTTTCTACTTTAGTCTGGTTATCGAAGAATTTTACGTTTTTTCCGATTGCTTCTTAATTGTCAATCTCCAAGCTTTTTTTATTTCTGTAAAAACATGGACTCGTTACAGACTGAGGTAGATTCATTCTCTACTTCTAGAATCAAAAGTTTTCTAGCGAATGAAAGAACTCTGATCAAATGGCTTCAGCTCTCTGTCACCATCAGTGGTCTTGGTCTAACCATTCTAAATTTCGGCCCTCAAATCCGTTCTATGTTCATTGTATCCGCTCTTGTGGAAATTGGTGCCTTTGTGATTATTTTAAGTTCATACATCTCATTTATTGACAAAGCCAGAAGGATTTCCCGCGACGAAAGAGGCTCTTTTTGTAATTTTACTGCCATCTATTTTATTAATTTTCTTGTATTCTCTAATTTACAATTTTTTATTTAGATATCCAAGTCCTTCCAATCTGTGTGATAGTGTTCTTTGTTTTAACTGCAATGGTTATTGCTGGTCTAGCTGCTAGCTGATTATTTTCATTTCAGCCAAATATTTCTTGTAAACCTTCTAATTTTTGTATAGATTCCATAAATAAAAATTTAAAATTTTTTTGCCATCAATCCCCACACTGTTTTTTTACTTTCATCTGATTCGCTAATACAAAATTTTACAAAATTTTGTTGCTATGGTTGGATGATATTAACCCGATTTGGCAATAGCAAAATTTTAAACTCTAGAGATTTTACGATTTGGTTTTTATTTATTCCGGCCTTCTTTTGTATGTGGATATTGCTTTTGTTGATCTCCATTATAATATACATACTTTTCCATCCTATCTATAGGCAGATATTAAAATTATAATTTTCAGTATTAGTACGCCAAACCTCTTCTAGAATATCTATTTTGTACTCGATACCTATAATACAAAATGTCAGCTCTAATTAATCTCAGCTTCAAAAGGTACCTTAAACCTCTTATTTAAAAAACACCCAAAATCTCAAATTTAATTTTTCATCTGACTTGTAATGCATATTATCATTCTTTTTTAGTCATTCCAAAATCGCAAGCCGCTTCAGTGTTATTCAATTAAAATCAAACTCGTTTTCTGCTTTACCTCAAAAATTTGCCTTTTCCTCGATTTCCTCTTCAAAACCCGATCTTTTCAACACTAAAAACCAAGCAAAATTCTTCAGAAAACACCCAAGCTTCTTCAATAATAGTTTCAACTTGTCCAAAAACTTTTCTACAAGCCAAAAAACCTTGACTTCCGCCGCTACAACTGGTGCAGCAATTCAACCTAGTGACCATGTTGATTCATTAACCTCTTCAATTAGTGACTCAGCTCTAGATTCCTCCTTATCAATTGCTGATTCTGTCTCCCAATCTGCTTCACTTCATGGAATCGTTTCAGACGTACTGCAAATTGGTGATCTAAAAGCCGCTGGTTTGGCCGCTAACACTCCAGTTGGTTGGGTTGAACAGTTGTTGGAATTCTCTCATGTATATACTGGTCTTCCCTGGTGGGGAACTATAATAACTGCTACATTAGCTATCCGTCTCGCATTGTTCCCGATAAACGTGGTCTTGCAGCGAAAAATCATCAATATGCAGAATGTGCAACCTGAACTCGTCGCAATCAAGGCTAAGCTGACCCGAGCCCAAGAAGAAAAAAATATGTATGAATATCAGCGACAAGCCACTCTAATGCGCTCCTTGATGAAAAAAAGGGGTGTTAACCCATTTTCTACCATTTTGCTTCCCGTTATCCAGATGCCAATAATGATTTCCTTTTTCATGGCACTAAGAGCAATGAGTGAACTTCCCGTCCCTTCTTTTGAGACCGGTGGTGCCCTATGGTTCACCAATCTTGCTCTTGCTGATCCATACTTTATCTTGCCTGTTATCAGTTCGCTTGGAATGATCGGTCTGTTTGAGATTTCCAAAAAACTGCAAAACTCCATTCCAAGTCCTGCAATAATGACATGGGGAATGCGCGGTGTTGGTGTAATTATGGCTCTAGTCACCATGAAATTCCAAGCTGCAATCTTTGTTTACTTTATCACAAGTAACTTGTTCTCTACTGCCCTTGTCTTCGTGTTCGCTAACCCATACCTCAGAAAACTCTTTAAAATTCCTCAACTTAAGAAAGTTAATCTCGCTATTACTCCCAAAAACGCTTTTGTTAAAGCCATCGAATCTAACCTTAAGATGATCAAGAAATAATTGAAATACCTTTCTTTTGGATTTAATTAACTTTCTCTTTTTTTTTTTTTTTAAATCCTATTTATTTCATTTTTCAGCACTTCACTAATTAAAATTTGAAACTTTTTTTTAAAAACTAGTTTATTCTTTATTCGAGTTTATTTAATAAGTGAATTTCCAAATATCTTTAAGAAATTTAAAAAGCTTTTCCTTGTGCAAGTAAATCAGATAAACCATAATTATAGCAAAAAGGATGAAAAATACAGTTAAAATCAGTCTGAACACAAATTTGAGGAAAGCTAAAAATATAGATTTTTTTGGTTCTTTCTTATTAGCTAGTTCGGGTTCATCTATAGCAAGAGATGTTTGCAATAAAGAACTTCGTTCTGTATAGCTCCCATAAATATCGTATTTTTTTAATTTAGAATCAGAACAAATTCTACTAGGGATAAAAATTGAGTAATTATTATTACCAATCCCAGAGAATATTGGCAAAGAGCTCTGTCGGTTAACGTGTGGACTTTTGTTTTTAGAATACATCAGTATGTCCATAAATAAATTTTTCTGTTGAACCTCGCCATTAAGTGTACCGCCGGTAGGATGGAGATTTTTGGTCAATTTAACATCAGTTTGAGCGAAAAAATAAGCAGATTCTGAGGATGACCTCATAATATTTGGACCATCAGTCGTCCGGTCTCTTGGTCCTACAGATACTGGATCTGCTTTATGGATCGAATTGTTGCTACCCGTAATAGTCGCAGAGGACTGAGGCTGATAATTTGATAAACTACTTTTGTTGCTAGGTATATATTCGGCATCGCTAGATACACAATCTTCTGTCAGGGATGGATGAGCTGCATCGAAGCACTATATGTAAAATTAAATATTTACTCTTAATTGATCCCAAAGGGAAATTAACACAAGGAAATTAGATATTTTTTACCCAGTATGGCAACAATCTGGTTTGTTTTTCTAAAAGCATAGAAACTGCATACACATACGGATCGAATTCATCTACCCAGTATATCTAAAGTTAAAAATGTGAAAAAAAGTTGAAAAAATATTAGATTGAAATTAGAAAATTTTCTATATATTATAAAAAATTATTCATTGAAGATTAATAATACGTTTTGTTTGAAAAAAACCAAGTCGTGAAGCCAAGAGGGCCATTTTTTATCCTTTAATGTGATTTTTATTATAGTTGGTGAAAAGTTTTTGTTTTCGCCATAAGAAATGTCCTTGGGAAGATGGGAGAAATCTTGGATATTATCTCTAAACCAAGAGCCTTCAGATTTTTCAAATCCATCTTCCCTTAGAACGTTCAAATTTTGCGTGATTTCTATAAATGTATTAAAGTTGCCTTTATCCCTGAGATAATGATAATGTCCTTGTGTGCGGATTGCTATTTTAAATTGGAATTGAAGGTTAAGATATTAATGATAAATTCTGTAATGAAAAACCAAATTATTGGATTAATATATAACATATTTACTAGGTTTCAATTTATTCAGGATAATTGTACGTTGAATTTGTTGAAATAGGGAAATTGAGTTGGTATTTTGAAATGAATTCCAATTATCGCCTCCCAATTCCATTTTCTTCTTTTTAATATGATATTCACTAGAGAGAAATGAGTTGACAGCGTTAAATGGTATGTATAGTTTATCGACATCATTTGGATCATAGGACCATTTTTCAAAGTAGGTCTCCCTCTCAATGCAAGCAATTTTTTGCTCTAATAAAAAAATTTTAAATACGAATTTAGATTGAATATATGATTTATAATAGGTGGATTATTGTTCGATTGGAATGAGCAAAGATAGTAAAATATGAAGGTAGGGTTGTATAAATTTCTTGTTACTGACCGTTATACTTAGGGCTATATAAATCTACAGGCCATTTAATTTTTATTGATTGGGACTTTTTCACTCTTGAAACCAGATTATGGTATATATCCAATTCAGAGTCAAAATACAAGGTGTTAAGCAATATAGGGGAATTGAGAGAATTACAAGAATCATTTTCGAGATCTTCTAAGGAGGTGAATAAATATTTAAAATAAATTAATGAAAAAGAAAATTAATGAATACCTATATCTGCAATATCGTGATAGTAGTCCATATGAGGCAAAAGTTGAGATAAGAAAGAACCTGTGTTATGTGGTTCTATCCACCCGGTAATTACAGTTTCAAAAGTATCACTACTTTGGCTTTCTAAAGTCCCAAACTCGGAGTTTGGTGAAGGATGTCCTTGTTGCAAACTAAGATAAATGCGTAACAATCTCCTAAATATAACTTTATCGGTGGAGTTTTCATCTCTAATGTTATAGGTATTGAGTAGTTCCTCAAATTCAAAATTTATTCCCATTTTAGTAATTTCATTAAAATATAAGACCAGCTTGCAGAGAGCGGTGAAGTTTTCTTTTCTAAATTTTATTAATTCCAATATTTGGGCAGTTGCTATAGCATTGACCTCACCAGCTTCTCCCAAAGATATGTCTTGACCATCTTTGTCTAAATGAGGGAGCGAGATCATCAATTGCTCGCAATATTGAACCATTCCAAGAATTGAGTTAGTAGTCCTAAGCAGAAAATCTGATAGCTGAATATAAAAAAATATATAGTTAATTAAAAGTCTAGATAATGAAAAGAAACTAAAGTACCTTTTGAACCTGAATTTCAAGCTCGGACAGGAAGGCGTTTCTGTCATGATAGTGATATAACTTTTCAGTGTGAGTGTGGGATATAAGTTGAGATAATTTATTGCAGTCTATGTAATAAGGATTCCATTCTGAGTAGGCGGGCGTGCTGAACGTATAAATACTCATTGAATTAGAATTTAGGAAAAGAGGTAAAATAGTTAGCAAACTGTATCAATATCTTTTATTAAACATCAAGGATGAAGGTAAATATCTTTTATAAACAAAAATCGCCCTACAAAATATCTAGTTGTATGCTTATATAAACACATGAGGCACCCGTAAAGGCAATTTTTGAAAAATATAGATGAATTAGAATTAAAAATCTGCTGTGGAAAAAAAAAGGTAGCAGAATTGGCAATTGGTTCCACTTATATAAAATACGCTAAAAACAATCAATATCATGTCAGAATCAATAAACCTAGCCAACGAATGGCTGATTTATAAAAAAGTCCAAATAGCTGCAACCTGGAACCAAATTTTATTGGCCAACAAATAAACGTAAATAACCTTTTTTGTCTTAGAAATATGAGTTTTAATATTTTACTAAAGAAATATTTGCAAATCTCGAACGCTCTTTCCCAAAGCCTTAAGATCAGAGATTTATGTAGAGCTTCTATTTGTACAAAGCTCTTGATTTTACATAACGATGTGAAGCTATATCAGCGAAAAGCGAGTATGTTTTAAATTAGCTTATTTGACCAAAAAATGAGTTACATTTTTATTAATAAGTTTGATGAATGTTATTCTCGTCAAATATTATTTAACCATTTACCTGATTAAGAAGTTCGCAACCAGAGACAAATGAGCTTTATCCCGAATTTCTGGTCAAATGGTCCTAAATAAATCAAATTTCACCCGAAATCTAATTCATTTCTGAAAACCCCTATTTCTACTGAATTTTTTACTCAAAAAATCTTCTCTTTATTTTATTTTCGTAAATTGTCGTATACTCAAAAAATCTGCAAGCACCATAATTATTATCTCTATTGGATAAAACATAAAAGCCGCATTGTTTTTTACTTGAAAATATATATATATGGCCGCCGATGTCACAATTGAAGCAGGTATGAGAATTTTTCCTGTATCTAAATGAGGATAAATACGATATCTCGAATCAATTTAATACGCTTTTCAAAATTTAAAAACTCCCAATGCGGAAATAGATTTGTAAAATTAAAATATTAATATTAATTTGATTGTTTCTTTATCTTATAAAATAGATAAAGTGTTTTCGATTTCGATTTCAGCGGTTTAGGGGCTTAATTAGAGTAATTTAGAAATTTAGGCTCTAGATTTCAGAAAGTGTGAAGCTATTTTTTTTGTTGGGAGCAATAAGGTGAATTCCAGCAATTCAGAGTTCAGTGAATATAGTGGAGAACTGTATTTATATTGGAAGAACCGAACTGCTTTTGACTATCAGAGCTATTTTCTAAACACAAGTTAAGCGATCGCCAATAAATAAATCTTAGTACCTAACAAATATTTTTGGGAAAGAAAATTTGATCAAACCCACAGTTGGGCTAAGTCTATTTATATTAATCCTTTTATAAGTAGTATAGAAGTTCAATAATATAAACCTAATTATATTCATTAAAAACAACTTGTTTGTTTGCTACATGTAATCCCAGTTTTATACCTAATTGAATCGATGGCTTATGGGGAGTTGTGTCTTTCGGATCTTAGGTTACCCAAATTTCCATGGCTATTCAACGGTCATCTCAGAAGAGGATCTTAATTTATTAATTCTTTTATGATTTATATTCGAGTTTTTCTCCTTTTGTTATTTTTTTGCTTCGTTTTTATATATCCATCTTTCTATAAATTTGATGTAAAAATAATTTAATTAATGAGAGGTATATTATTAATATATACACAGATGTGGTCAATTAAATACATCCATTAATACTTGAAACCATTTTTACATCGAGATTCCCCCATCTTGGGGTTTTTCGTGGATTTCTTTTTGTCAACCCCTCTACAATTATTTTACCAATAACTCTTAAATATTGCTATAATGTTCAAAAAACAAAAATTTAAAACGTTGTTTTTATTTTATTGGATGAACTTCTAAAACCAAAAGTTATAATATAAAACGAAATAATCTACAATTAATGAATGAGAATTCAAAGCCAATTTTTTTTTTATCATCTTTATAACTCCAATATATTTTCCATACCACAACAATGTTTATTTAAATGTTATTCGGGTATATTTCTTAGCTGGGATAATTTCTGCCATCTTTAATAAATAAATATTATACTATTAAATAAATATAAGTTTTAGTAAAATTATTTAGAAGTACAAGTAAATATTTTAATGTCAAAATTTTTCTTTTTCGACAAGACTCCTTATATTTATTTCCCTTTTTCCAATTGAGAGATATTTTTTAATTTATACTTATCCTTATTTAGTATAAAAAATACACCGAGATTATTATTTTGATTATTTATTTTTCCAATATTTCATAAGTTTAAAAATTTTCTGTTGTTTAAACCCATGTTTAAAACTATTGCATATTTTTTTTTCTTTTATGACATTTTTTTTAAAAAGAAACTATACTTTAACCGGTTTTAAAAAAATTATCAGGAACTTTAATGAAAAAAATGAATAAAATTTTGTCCAAAATTTTAGGAGTTTCTTTGATATCCGTTCTTCTTTAAAATAAAAACCAAGGGAAATATTGATAATAAAATTGAAAAAAATCCGGTTTTTTTACTAAAATTTTAACCTGAAATTCTTTTTAAAATGAAATTCTGTGGTTTTAAATAAATTCTCTATTTTTTTAGTGATTTTAATTCTACTCAATCTTTCATTACCAATCTTTTTTTTTTAATAGCTCAAAACCTATTCAAGTTTTCTGTATCTATCACAGTTTTCGCATGGTTTTTTTTAAATATTTTATTCTAATATTATATTCAAATAAAATTTCTGTTTATATGTTTATTGATAGATAAAAAAAAAACTTATTAATAAAACAATTATAATAATCTAAATAGCTGATATACAATAACAATAAATTTTATGGTTTTGGTGTTCAAGATTAGAGTTCCCTGAAAAAATAACATCAATTCTAATTTTTTATTAATAAGAATCAGTATTCATCAGATAAAATTATCTAAGATTATAACTGATTATTTGGTGGGAACTGATTTTTTCCCGAAATTAGGTAGATATATACATTATGAAGATGAAAATCCTTAATTTTTCCAAGCTAGAAATTGATATCAATTTTAGACATATCTAAGTATTAAATTTTTTTTGATAACACTGTACCGATTTAATCTTCTTTAATAAACATTTAAAAACATTTTTTAACCATTTCCTGTAAATCAAAATTTATATTTTAAAAATTTACAATATTTAAAACCTTTACAAAGGATTCTTTCTGTTACTAAAATATTAATTCATCTAGCTTTTATTTCATTGATATCTCTTTACCAAATCCAAATATGTATTTTATACTTTGATAATTTCTCCAATTGGAATTTTCAATCAAGACTTAAATATTTTATTCAAAAAAATTTTTTCTTGAAATATCTTTGAAACAATTTTTGAAAAAAAAAATTAACACATTTTTTATATACTCTCGTATGGCTCCATGAAATGATAAAAATCCATCTCTACTAGATAAAATGCTGTAGGATTTTTTAAACTATATCATTAATATTTATTTTTCTTTATATCACAATTATATATTTAATGTAAACTTGTATAATATATAAATATTAATTCTGTATTTAGTTAAAATAAATTATAAATGTCTTTTTCTTTTAGAAAAAAAGGAATCAAAACTGTATCACTGAACAATAGAGCATATTTTTTACTCAAATTAATCCTTAGAATATTCAGTATTAAATCTTCAACTTTTTTTATTTAAAACATAGAAATATATTTCTATTTAGCAAAAATTATTGTTCTGTTATATATAATATCCATTTGTTGATATTTTTAACTATTTATTAAACGTTTTATAAATATTCTTTTTAAAAAAATTCTAGTAAAATATTTAATAAAAATAAAGTTCCAATTTTTTATCAAGATTTAGTGTTTTGGATTCATAATTAACTTTATTTAAACTTCTGAGTAATCGATTTACTATTTTAGAATACTATCGCAATTAATTCAATTAATGAAATTTAGACTTTTTTTGGCTATTATCTAAAATAAAATCATGTCTTTCAAATTTTTTAAAAAGCAATAAATTAATTGTATATATGGCTATGAAATTTTGAAAAATTAGAAAGCAGATTTATTTTGAAATAAAAGCGTTAAATTTAAAAATTAAGATCTATTTGAAAATTGGCGCCATTTTCAAATAAACTCGAATTTTTTAATTTAAAGCATTTTATATAAGATGAGCATAATTTCTCAATTTCCAAAAAATATGTATCAATATATCATTATAACACCTCTTTTGCCATATTTTCTATTATAAACTACAGTTAACAAAAAAGTTGTCATTTTTTTCATTTTTGGAGCTAATTATTAATAAAAATTTGAATTCTTTTCTCAAATAATTTTTTCTAAGCTTTATGCCAAATTAATTTATATTAAAGAGCTTAACCCAAAATTTTCCATAACACATTTTCACTTTTATTAATTTGGTCTTAAAAATTCCTTTAGTTAACTTATAAAATTAATATAAGGTATAAAAAATATAAAATCAAAATCCATGGATATTTTTAAGGTCTTATTTATTTAGGTCGGGTGTTATAATTAAGTTTCTGAATATAATAAATCGACTCTCATAATTCAAAATTTATTTTTATCTGCATTTTTTTTAATATTGGAAATTTAAGGATTTTATTATTATTAAAACTAAATTTTAAATCCTGTTACTGTTGATTCTTGAAATATATTTATCAAGTATACTAAATTTACTATTCTTAAACTAATATAATAATTTGAAAATAATTACAATTGATTCAAATTTTGGATATCAATATAACGATGGGAGATTCTTTTTGAGAGAAGAATTTTTTTAATACTTAAATTATTGTTATATTATTTTTAATTTACGCTAATAATAGGTATTTCATTCATTTTTTTATGAAAAAAATATTTTTTTGAGATTGGATTATTAAGATTAGAAACTCGATTAAAATTTTTTTCAATAAACAATCAACAATCAAATTTTTAATGAAAAATAACCAAAAATGAATTATTATTTACAGAAAAAAGAATAAGTTATTATAATTTATGGACTCTATTTGTTAAAGTTATGGGATATTTATATATGTATCGATTTCAATAATTTATTACACAGATAAAAATTTAGGAAATCCTTTTTTCAAATAAAGGCCTCGATCTGTTAATATTTTTATAAAAAAAGGCGTAAAATATTCCGGAAAACTGTTCAATATAAGCTCAAACTTGTAACTCTCAAACAAATATGCGGATTGGATTTATTAAGTCATTTTGCTTAATTTAACACTTTCAGCTCCAATATTCACCCCAATAATATTAGATACAAATATAAATAAAAAATCTCCAGTCTAGGAGCTCATCGCTAATATGGTAAATAATTTGTTTTTGACCCACCATGATTAAAATATGTCTCATAAATGGTATTTAAGAATCCTCTATTTGAATTTCTCAGCCAAAAATACAGCATTTATATGCCATCTAGCTCATTCATGAGCTCACAGGTTATTTTAAGTTTTCTGAGTATTTCATGAACGGGCTTCAATAAAAATATCTCATGATGAGATTAAACTACCTCTTCTCTTCGAAGAATTGGCCTATTTTCTTGTCAGTAACATTCCTCCTTAATTATTCAGACTTGAGAATAAATACACAACAGAGAATTTTACCCAAAAATTATCTGGATTTAATCCTCTGCTGAGAATTTTTCTGCTAACTCAAAGAAATAATCTTTCAAAACATCACTCTCAAAAATTTCATAAGAAAATTTGCTTTAATTTATGAAGACAAAAAGACAAATTTAATGTCATTTCAAATCAATTCACCCCATCGAACCTGTTTTTCATTTCCAGATCTCTGTAAAAAATTTGGCGATCCATATTTTATCTTCAAAGGAAAGGGTTTTTTTTTCTCATTACAATTAATAAGAAAGATAAAAATATTGCCTTCGATCCCTTATGTGGAGGATATCTCCAGTTTTTGAAATCTTTTGTTTAGTTTGTAAACCAAAATAACAGGCCTAATACTATTCTCATGGATATTACTTATTATGTTGTCACCGTGGTTATTAAGTATATCACCGTTTACATCAATAACCAAAAGACTCTTGAAAAGGATATTTTTAAGCATTTGTTTTTATATCAATTTTTATTTTACATTTTATTCCCCCCTTAAATATACATAGATTCAATTTATTCAATAGATGATAATAAAAACTATTCTTTATGACTTTTTTTTCTATGAAACTTTTTTTAAGTATAAAGATGGATCATACTCCAGATATTTTTTGGTTACAGTAAATTAAAATAAGATATTAAAAACGTTAAAAATGTTAAAAATGCTTTCCTAAGAGGCTACCAATGCTATAAGTCTAAAAAATTCAAAATAAATACCACATTCAGAAGAAAAAGAGCCATGAGGCTCCCAATAAAACCCAAATATGAACGCATCTCCACCCCTAGAATATTAGATTTAGAACTATAAACAGTCATCAAGATTTCTCTAAAAACTTAAACTGCCACGAAAAAAAATTGCTAATCACAATATCTATCTTTTTTTGAAGTATCCGATATATATTTTTACACTGGTGACCCTATCAAGAGATTTTTTATGTTATAGGTATCAAAATCGGTTCCCATTCTACAAAATGGGTTATCTATTTTTACCTAAACTCTAATAATTTTTTTTTGAATTTAGCATGCGATTCGATTCCGCTTAAACTACTACCAAATTTAACTCTGGATATATAAATTTAATTATGGTTTAAAAATGATTTTTTTAAAACTTTTATAAAATTTTTTAAATCTACTTACTATATTGCAACAAAAAACAAATGGGAAAGACATTCAAAAATATTTTTTGATTTGCTTGTCTTTCGAACATGTAATAATGGATTTTTTCATCTAAAATAGTGAAGCATTCAGTTTTTAAGGTGCTCTGACTGCTATAATTAAATAATAATTGCATTATTAACAAAATTACAATCGGATAATATTATATTTTAGGATATTACTTAGTACAAGGAATGAAATTTACTGTTTCTGGTGCAAACTATCCTTCAATAAATTACTTTTAAAATATTGTGTTGTTTTCCATCTTAAAAAAAAGGAATCAAATTTTTTATTTTTTCTGTAAATCGTTTGGGGTGACATGAAAAAAGAATGAAATAAAAAATCTCTGATTCAAAGAGGCTAAAATAAAATTTATTATTATTAATTTTAAAAAAAAAACATTAAAAGAGAAAATAATAATAATAAAGCCCCTAATGTGCTACTTACTAATCTAAGCGCTGGAATCACACCTTTGGTTAGATTATTTTGAAAAATTGATAAATATACAAGAAAAAATAGCAATTTTATATAAATAGAACCAGCAACTCTCCTAAGGCGCATATAAATAACACAAAACAATAAAACATTCCGAAATATTTGGATATTAAGGAATGAAATAAAAAATAATTTATGAAGTATAGGAATATCCCTTATTTAATAATTTCCAATCGCATCCCGAAAATATTCTGAAATATTCAAATAATCTTCAAAGAAATTTTTGCTATATATTTATTTAGAGGGTATTAAGCTTTATAATTAAATAAAAAAACCATTAAATTATCATAGAGAATTTTATGACACTATTTAATATTTTTTTAAAAACCAAGACTTTAATCATTGAGAGGCTCTGATTTTAACAGAACTGAGTAATCCATGGAGGTCTGTGATATTTTTTCCGCCTCCAGATAATTAACTTTAAGATTCTGTTGATTTTACTGGTATTTTAAGGTGGTCTCTTACCATCTTATATAGACTTGTGAATTACCCCTCATTTAATCTCCAACATCACACCGAATCAGTTTTCTGAGGAGATATTGACTATTCTTAGTTTTCCCAAAACTCTTTTACAACTTTAATTTGATTAATTTTGAAAGTCATTACTATTGTTATTTTCTTTGTGGATGATTCCTCCACCCCAGAGTTTTTAAATTTTTATTTCTTCTTGGGGATATATTTGGATAGAAAACAAGAATTTGTTTTTTTGAAAGATATAGATAGATTTTGGATACTCCGGATCCTTTTCTTTATCCTTGAATCATTCTATTAAAACCCTTGGATCTGAAATAGTGATTATATTTGCTGATATTACGGTTTTACAGTAGTATTTTTCATGCTTTTCCCGAAATATTAAAACCTCTTTTTCATAACTACCATATTCTTTACTTTTAATTAAATCATTTTCCGAAGTCTGTGACTCTACAAAATCAAATTATTCACAAATTTACATTTCTTTATCAACTACAAAAAAAAAAATTAATTCCGAAATTTTTATGACTTTTAAGACCCCTAAACTCTTCTATTTGACCATACAAATATCCAGAGTTGAAATAAGCTAGAAATGATTCAACATAACTACATTGTGCATGATATGATAAGAAAAGGAAGACTTCATTAAAGAAAATTCCTTAAAAGCAGAAATAAAATCTTAATAATAATTTATAATTTTCATTTCATCTTTGATTATAATTTTTGGGCAATTTTTTATAGGCAGAGCCATTCTTGAAAGTGGTTCTTTGAGATACAGCGCTATCTCCAGAATTTCGGTACTCGGGTTTCATCAATTAGGAACATCCATAACAGTTTTGAGAAATTTCAATGGATTTTTGAGTCTTTAAAAGTAGTAATAAATTGTATGTTTTTAAATGAGACAACCCTATTGAACTCACAACGTTTCTAATATCCGAATTTTTTTTGGTTGGTCCAGTTGAGGATTTTTCTGCCAGATTAGCAACATGTGCTAAGCAGATAGGATTTTTTGAGATTATATGAAATATTGAGTTTAAAAAATTGATTAAAAAATGTTTTTATTCGATTTTTTGTCTAAAATAATCACTAAAAACTTTTCTGGAATATTAAAGTCCTGTGATAAGGACTGTGAATATTTTTATATACATTCACCAGTACGACTATCATATATAGGAACAAAATCAAATAAAAAAAAGAGGGGACTACACGAATAATCAATGTAATGCTCAGTGACATCTATTTATGGTTTCTGATTTAGTGAGTTTTATAACTCAGTAGTAAAGGGCATCATTCCTGGGAATTCATGTATAAATATTTTGACCATTTCTCTCTCTGCTTTAAACGTTTCTATAATTTAACATTCAATTTTTCTGCATTATATAGCGGATTTGAGGCTCTCGGATTGAGATATTTAACCAAGGAGCTTAATTTATTAGAATCAAGAAGGAATAATCTTGTTTGAATAATAACCTGAAAAATATAAGAAAATTTTTCAGAGGAGAATTGAGTTCTTGTAGGGGTTACTCTCCACTGCAGAAAATTCCAATGGCTTCACCTTCATTAACTAGCACAAAATATTTTTTGTGCATTTCCTCGTAATTCCCAAAGTTAGATATTGTGCTTATACTGACTTGAAAAACGATTTGATAAGCCTGTCACCTTGCAGATAGATTAGAATTAATCTCATAAAAAATTTTCCATTCAAAAAATGGTGAGGAAGAATGTGACGAACTGGATAATATATTAGACAAACGTGAAAATTTCTCTTTATCTTCAGATATAACTGACAATTTAGAATGAAATTTCTAATAAATTTGATTAAATTTTAAAACAGAAGGTGCATGAATATTTAAAGTGGAATCAAAAAAAATTCATACCTCTAAATATAAGAACCAGTGGCATAAGTATCACAACTTTGAGAAAAAAACTTGTTAATTTTTGATCTTGGAAACCCAATCACATAAATACTTTGTATTTTGGCTTAAATATTTAATTAAAACTTATAAACTTACTTTAGTCCATTTAATAGTTTTTTAAAAAAGGATAAAAATACATCCTGTGGAATATTTGAAATATCAGAAAATACTTGAGAATATATTTAAAAATTTTAAAATATTCTTAAGTAAAATATTTTTATTCTATATTATTCCGTAAAATAATCATTCGCTTAATATTTATTCTATTGGTTTAATTTAGTGCCATTAAACTCGATATATCTTTTTCGGAAAAACTCAATTCCTAAAATCCCCGAAATTTCAAAAAAGAAAGAAGAATTAAAAAAAAAAAAACTTATGTTATGCACTCGTTTTAAGAAAAAAAATTCTTTTTTTTATAAAATTGATCGGTATGATCAACCCTCAATCTCTCTTTTACTAATTAACATCAATTTTTATATCAGGAAAAATTTATAATATTCTATCAAGCTATTTTTCAATTTTAGCACATTTACATCTTTAAAGCAAATTTCTATTTGCCGGAAAACAAAAAAAAAAGGAATGATAATTTCAAAAAATTAAACATCCCTTCAAATCGCAGAAAAAATACCAAATTTGGAAATCTAAGCCCTTAGGAAAGATTAAAAGTTTAAAAATGATATACAGGTATGCCATAAAGGTTTCTGCTAACTCAATATAGGGTTTTTTTTTGAATAGTTTTTTAGAGGTATTAAATTAGGCAAAGTTATGACCCAATCACTGGGCTCTGTTTTTAAATAACTATGACTTAAGCTTAACATACTATCTCTACATAAAGCACCCGAGGCTCAATAAATTCAAAAAAAACATACTTGCGCTTGTAGACGACATTTCTTCTCAAAAATTTGCTCCAGGATATAAGAGATATTATTAAAAATTCCCAATATACTTATTCAAAACAAAAATAAGAAAGCAGATATTTTGATTTATTTGAAAATAAAACCACGGAATAGTTGCGTACGAAGATATGGCTGATATTAAAAGACTAGTTGTGAATAACTTAAAAAATTCTCCTGTTCCTCAACAAACACATGCAGTTTTTACAGAAAAATTATCAATGAACCGATGCTTCAATGTAATGTTTGGAAATTTCAAAATTAAATTTATAACAGAAAATAATTCAGTTCTATACCGAAATTAAATCTGGGATTAGCATCTTCTATTGCTTTTTCCTGGATAATTTTTAAAAAGGAATAAAGAGAACTGATATTTCAACAATATGTGTAAAAAAAGAAAAAAAAAGAAAAAAAACTTTAAGCTATTGGCTTTGCCGATAAATCTTCAGGAAATTTAGAATTATTGCTCAGAATAAAGATGGTGAATTTTTTTCGAAAACCATTTTTATTAAAAAAAAATCAGGGATATAAAAATTGTACCACTTGTATTGGAGTCAAAGACTGTATTATAATCATGCAATTTAAAGAAAAATTTAAACTTTTTTGAGTTCCAATCGAGAAAAGCACCAGATTTTATTATAAAAGCTCAATTTCTGATTTATTTTTTGCAGTTGTGTACAAATAAGTCGGAGTGAGCCTTAAATTTAAGTACTTTAATTAACTGTTTGAAATTATTAGCCACGATTCCAAATATTTTTCAAGATGTCTATTAAGCCCCATAAAAGACCGTTTAATTGATTTTTTTGACAATTTGATTCTATGCTCTGACTCTGGTCCTGATTTCAGATTCCAGGAACTTCTGTGTGGAATTTTTGTCGATTTAGATTTCGATTTTGAAAAAAAATTCACTATGAATTTTTTTTTCTGAGTACCACAGAAAAGAAGTATTGGACGGTCACTTCGGTAAAATTTTAGAAAATTTTGAACTTTACTTATTAATATTTTTTTCTAGATTTTTTTGATAATTTTCCTGGGTTTTTTGTCACGATGGCTATGCTAAAGCGAAATCGGAAAAGATATAATAGATATTAATGTTCTAATATCAGTTTTTATGTCAAGCTGATTTATTGGTACCAGATTAGTAAAATTGAATTACTAGAGATAATAAATGTATTTAATTTAGATTAAAGAGTGTATCGATAAATTTATTACAACTTTTGACTCTTCATAATAATAGTAAAATTAGATAATTTTATGTGTTTTTTAACATATGATATACACTAAATATTTTGGGGCTGAATTTATTTAGATTAATATAAATTAATAAAATGACACAAATGAGAATAATGGATTTTTTTTTGAAAAATATGAATTGGGAAAAGTAAAAAAAATTAAAAATGAATTATTTTTTACGGTGAATTCATGTTAAAGGCGAATAAAAGCGGAAAAAAGTTCTTGGAGAATGAATTGCTTAAGTACGGTTAAAATTAAATTCAACAAGAGTGTGTGAAATAAAGAAATATTATATCGTGATTATTTAACTTGATATTGAGAATCTTTAGGTTTAATTTTTGGTTGTTTGGTTGGTAAATTTTGAAGAGGAGGTCGAGGCCGAATTTTACAATGAGGAAGAGTTGAGGATAAATGAAAAAAAGTATTAAAAAAAGCTTGAGAAAGAATAAGGTCCATATTTTAGATTAAATTTATAAAAACTATATTAAAAACTATATTAAAAAACGTATTAAAATGGGGTAGATTTGAGGTTGCTGAAATTTTAACAATCAAATAAACAATGCCTTTAAATAAGCGCATTGGAATAAAACCAAATTTTATTTAAAATTAAATCAGGCTTCAATTAAACGGTGGATATTTGCTTTCGGATCTATTATTGACTTTTTGAGCTACAACATATGAGAGAAACAAAATTTATTTACAATTACTAGAATCTTTAGAAATCTCAACTCAAAAAGCAGCTCAATTTACCATCGCAGTTCTACTTTTTTTTTCGCCATTCTAAATAATGGAAATTAAACAAGCTCTATTTGACCAAATGTTATTTATTTTTAACTTTGTGAAAATTATACAGATTAATATGCTTGTGGTTAATAAAAAATTATTCTCATTATATTATATTATTTTTGAAGGGTCAAATATTCCTGTTATTTATTTTTCATTCAGATAATAGAGTGTATTTTTTTTACTTTAAAATTCTATTTTTTGTGGATGATTAATAATATCGTAGCCAATGGAAAATAATTCTTGCAGGTAGAATTATTTAAGAAATATAAAAGTAGTAAAATTTTTACAGGAAAGTGTTTCGTCATTCAAATGATCTCTCAGTTTTTATATTGATATAAATTTTGGGAAATTGAGAATTTATGTTCAACTTCAATAAAACAAGTTAAATTGAAAATTTTGTATTTATCTGAAAATGGCGCCAATTTTCAAATTATTTTGAATTTTTCAGCTTAACTCGTTTACACAAAAATAAATCCACTTTCTAAATTTCTAGAATTGCATAAAAATATACCATAGCATTATATCACAATTTAAAATATTTGAAAATCATGATATTATCTTTTTTAATTCCGATAATAGCCAAGAAAAGGCATTTATTTATTTAAAATAAGCGAATTAAGCTAGTTGACATTTTTTTGAATATTCCATAAAGTAATTTACATTAATTTATTATATATAATTATTTATTGAACTATATATAAAGCTATAAATAAGTAAAATTTTTAAAGTCTTTATTTCTACTGAGAGAAAAATTTTAAATATTAAAAAAACATGATATTAATATATTTTATTCATTTTATTTATTTTCGATAATTTTTTGGGCTTTTTCTTTTAAAAAATCAGAATTTCTATCTTATTTGCTACTGAGATACAAGAAAACCTATCTTTTGATAATAAATATTACAGATGGGTATCGAGAATACTCTGGATTAATGTATTTGATATACATATATATATATATAATCACTTTTATTATCACAAATATTATTATTTATTCAAGTTGTGGCTTTATAATCATTACTTATTGTCAGAAACATCTTTAAATTTATCTCACCATTAAAAAAACTATTATAGATTGGAATATTATAAACAACTAAAATATTCTGTCCTTATTTTTTTTCAAAAAATTATATTTTATCTAATTTTTGAATTACCTCGAGCTTCATAATTTTCTTGATTTATTTTCTTCACCCGAAAAAAATTTGAGCTACGTTAATTATTTAAATTATAAGGTGTGTTTAATAAATAAAACTACATAATAAAATTATTATTTTACACAATTAGATGTTAATAATTAGCCTATACTTTTATATACCATATTATAATAGCGGAAACATTATATTTTAATTTTAAAATTCTAAAATTCTAAAAAATTGGGTGTTCGAATTTTTTGTTAATTTGATATTTTATAATTTTTTCTCTTTAGTAAATCTTGAGTATGCAAATTGGATACAGGGTCGATAGACTTTTTTTTCCTTTTTTTTCCTTTTTTTTTTATCTCCATAAAAGATTGTAAATTGTTAAAAGATGGACTAAATTTTAAATTTTTAAGTTATACTAAACTATTTTTAATGATTCTATTAATGATATTTTAATTTTATACAAAATAAAATCACTTTAATTTTCCATTAATGTATTAATAGTAAATTTTCTAATAAAATAATTGGTTAAAGATAAAAGTACATTATCAAAAATATGATATTTTTCAATTATATTTCATTAAAAGAACAAAATATGGTATTTATCATTGATTCCTACATAATTATGGCTTATTATTTCTATCTTTAAGAACTAATTATTATCTTTTTAGGTATTTTTTTTTAAAATAATAATTATGTGAATTGTTCTAAAAAGTACAACAGGGACCAAAAATATCAAAAAATTCCATCTGACAACGAAAATGAGGGTTTCAATCAAAAAAAGAAAAATTTATCTATAAAATAATATTCTTTAGAAAGTTTCATTTATTAAAAATTATGTATTCAGAAAATTCTAACAAAACGATCACGGTGGGACTCGAACCCACAATCTTCAGATCCGAAGTCTGACGCCTTATCCATTAGGCCACGCGACCGAAATTCCAGCCCAACGCGGGGGTCGAACCCGCAGCCTTGAGATTAAGAGTCTCACGCTCTACCGATTGAGCTAGCCGGGCCACGTCGGCGACAGGATTTGAACCTGTGCGGGCAGAGCCCAATAGATTTCTAATCTATCTCCTTAACCACTCGGACACACCGACAATGATTTCTGCCGGACTCGAACCGGCGACCGTCTGTGTGTTAGACAGACGTGATAACCATCTACACCAAGAAATCACGACGATTTTTAGAAATTTTATACTTGTATAGAATAGTTATTTTTCCCACGTGGTTTTTCGACTTTTTCACTCTGACATACTTTTCGTAACTTTATTATATTTTATTTTATTGTAATATCAGCAATCATTCAAACTATTATCAGTCATCTGTGACTGTGAATTGGCGATTCATATTTACAAGCTATGATGTGATATCATTATTACACACTGACTTGTTTAGTTTAACAACTGCTCTATCGCTCTTAAATGGGGCGATTATAAACAAACTGAAGAATTTATTTATATTTGAGCTCATAAGAGAAAACTTCACTCTCAAACATTATATGTATGAAATCAAAGGAAACATCAAAGGGTATATTTTTTTGGTAGTGAAAAGGAACAAATATACCTTTTAATATCCCCCTTAAATAATGAAGCTGATAAAAAAACATACCACTTTAGTGTTAAATCACTAAAAAAAGTTCCAAAAAGGGTACTTTACAGGATAAATAGGATATATGGCAATATACCCATATCCCCCTAAAAATGAAACTGTACTAAGAATATTTTTCTCTGAACTAGTATTTGTATAAGTAACTTTTTATACGACATTTCCTTTAAAAAATAAGAGATAATCACACTAGTTGCAGCATAGACGGTGCATTTTATTTCTGGTTAAGTTAAAGTGGTTATTTCAGATGTGCTTATGGATTAATTTATTATAAAGTTTGTTAATATTAAACAGTATAAAACGATCTGTTATTTATATCCTATTACCTAAAAAATGGCTGATTAGAATAACAGTACATTAATATATTGGAAGATTAGCTACGTGTCGTATATTATACGGCAATCTGGGATATTAAAATTAAAACATATGTTAAAATATTAAAAGAATTATAGTTTATCGAATTCATACAATCCATTAAATTTTTTTGATCACACAAAATCACCCCGATATACTTGGCACAGCATTTTAAAGCTCTGGATATATCTTTAAGCCACCCGCATATATTTTTCTTTTTGAAACCAAAATCTAATTTTGCTTTAAAGGGATTCCTCTGATATACAGTTACTTCATTTTTAATTTTTATAATTTTAAGTAAATCAAATGTAAGTGACTAATGAGTCCCGATATAAATCCAACTATTTCTTCGATATAAATTAATATATATATATATATATGTTAGTCTCCATTGAGACGTAAGATAATGCTGCTAACTTTACAGAAAACAAAACTTTTAAGCAGATCATAACTAATTAATAACAATATATAATTTCGTATACATTTTTATATTTTTTATATATCTACTTTGGGTTATATTCTTAAATATATATAATTCAATAACTAGTCACAGACCTTACTATATAAAATTAAAAAGATGGGGAAAAAAAAGCTTAAAATACTAAATAAAGAACTTTTCTTTAATTAAATGTTAATTTTGTAATTTTTAAAATATTTTAATCATAAATATTTTAAATTTATTTATCAAGACTTAAATATCTAGACTGTTTATTTCAATTCTAATATTTGTGGAGCTGCTATATAATGTTTGTTTTTGCGAAAAAAAAAAAATTAAAGTTTTTCTAATTATTATTATCACGGAGAGCTTAAAATTTCAGGATAAATGAAACCAGCTATATTTTTTTCCATCCATTAATTAAAGGATTAAATAATCTTATTATATATAATTTAAATGCCAAAATATTTAATTATTGAGTTTTTTTTTAATTTTTTCTACGTTTTTTTAGCTCATACTATCTTTTCTATATGTCCTCAGGGTTATATTAATCGATTAAATCTTTTTTTATTATAAAATTTGATCCAATTGGTTACAACCTTAAATAGCTAAAAACTTACTTTAAAAGATGGATTTTTATCTTCCGGGTGTATAAAATTTCCTGAAATTTTCCAAAGATGTATTTTTAAGGTTTCCCCGATCTTAAACGAGTCAAAATTTATTTTTTGTGATTCCTATTTCCATCTTACTAAAAATAATCCCTGTAATAGATTTTTTACAATTTATCAAGGTATTTAAAACATAAATATCCTAAAAAAATATTCTTTAAATCAAACCTACATTTTATCCGGTGTTTTCAAGACCCTTTATATGATATTTTTAGGATAAAAAATAATATTTTTTGAATTTTATAAAAAATATATAAAGTTTGGGGCACTTTTATTTAAATTTTATTTTGTTTTTAAGGCACTATTAAAACAATTAGCCGAATAATTTGTACGTTTCAAAAATAATATGCAAAATATATCAATTTCAATTTTTATTGGAACTATTTTTTGAAATTGTAAAAAAAAAGTAAAAAGCTCAGAATTTTCTAATATTAAAAAAAAAACTTGAAATCAGATATTTGAATTTTTTTTATAATTTTTTTGTTTATATTTCTTGATTTATTTAATTTTATAATTAACCTAGCATTTCAAAAATATCATTTGCAATATTTTTTGTGAAGTGAAGCTAAAAATATTTCCTAATTATTTAGATAGAAAATCTTATTGATTATTTTTTTTATCAAAGGTGAAAAATCATAGATCAAGTTATCATAACCTAATTTTAACGAATAAATTATTTACTTTTCCCATAATTTATTTAATTCGTGTAATTCTTTTTTCTCATTTCAAGCATTTTATATCACTACTATAAAATTTTAATACTGTTAATTTTAAATTTTATTGATTTTAATTAAATTCAAAGCGAATAATTTGATTAAGTTCATATATTCGAAATTTTTGAAATTTTTCTACCAAAATTTAGCTCAAACCCTTTCCCCCCTAAACAAATGATAAATTATAAAAACATATATTAATATTTTTTGGAAATTTTCCTTTTAACTATTTTTTTTCTAATATAATATTAAGTAAGTTTGTTGTTGACTATTTTCTATTTTTATTTTTGCCTTATTTATCAAAAAAAAAACCAATACACTTTATCTTATTAAACCTTATTTTTGTCTAGTAAGATCTGATACCTTTTTTTTTTGTTTCAACAAACTTTTTTTGAAAAGAATCGAACATAGCTGAAATATATTTCGTGAATATTTTCAATAATAATATCAAATCTTATTTTATCTATATTCTCAAACTTATAGCTGAAATTTTTTTCAAATCTTTCGAAAAATATGGATCAATAAAACATCGATGTCTTCATATGTGCTTTTTTTTATTTCGTATTGATAATTATAACTACATTTAAATCCATATATTGTTTAATTCACATTAATAAAAACTTTCAAAATTTTATTAAAATATTCCTTTGAAATTCCATTGTTTTTTTATTTAAAAGATCAAATAATATTTTATAGAGTTATTTTTTTAATGCCTTCTAAGATATGACCAATTATATTTTTTCCCTTAAAATTTTTTACGATTTTTTAATACTATTCTGATGAGATCTATTGTTACAAAGAAATTTATTATGATATAATTTTTCCTATAAAATCATTTTATTGGTTTGCATACATGAATTAAAATAGCCACCAAAAACTAATCATCGTTTTTTTCATAGCGATTTTTTTATTTTTAAAATAGGAAAATAACATATATATGTCATTTTGTTTTAATTGAGGCTGAGATTTATTTCGCATATTAAAGTGTTTCATGAAATTATTACGAAACTTATTATTTGATTTTATACTCGCATATATAAGACTTAAATTTTTTTAAACGCCTATTAATATAGTAAAAAAATATTTTCGATCGCCATATATAGCATCTTTTTATGAGAACATGAAATTTAAATATGATTTTTTATTGAAAAAACCCCCGATAGAGAATATTTAAATGCAAATTAATCTTTTAATACCATAAATCATTCATATCTTTCATTGATTTCATTGAGGGTAAAAATAACTTTGTTAATAATTAATATAACTCAGTTATTAAAAAGAGTTTTTTTCAAGCTACTACGCAATAAATTAGATTAATTATAATTATTGAATAAATTTTTTTTATGTAATCTTTTTTAATAGGGAGTAAGTTAAGGTAATAATAAATATAATGTTAAAAAAATACGACTCACTATAAGAACTAAATTTTAATTCAATTTAAAATAATTTATTTTTTAAAAAAAATATGTAATTATGATATAAAAATATAAAATATATATTAAAAAAGCTTTGAATCCGAGAGTTAATTTTTTTAAACCATGAATTAAGGTAATAAAAAATCAAAATATGACACAGTTTAAATCCATAACTGGATTAAAAATAAATGGCTAATTTAGAAATTATGCGATAACATTTTTATATTAATTATCTCTTTACCTGAAATATAGCCATTTAAAAAAGATGGTATAATTAATATTTTTTTAAGCAATTTTCATCATTTCTGGTCGTGGCAACTGATTAAAAGTCCATTATATTTTAATTCTCTCATAAATAGTTATTTATGTAATTAAATAAAAAATATATTTATCTATACATAAAAAAGCTTATCCGATAAACATCTTTCAATATGATTATCATCCGCCAATTTGAATTTTTTAAAATCAATATAGCAATAATCTGTCAAATTGAGCTCATTCCTTTATCATAATCTGTCATTTTTTTAAATCCTCCACAGAAACCGAACATAATCTAACCAATAATCTATAATCATAGATTTTTTTTTATGTTTTCTCATGAGACATGTTGTTATTGGAAGGAACTAACAAATAAGATTTTAATTTTCATTATGAAATAAGTCAATAATACAGATTTTTTTAAAATTGATCCAATAAACTTCAAATTGACAGACAATGATCAAAATGACCGCTTTTTATTCAAATTGACCGTAAAATACCTTTTAGCCTATAGAAAATCAGTGGCCCCTATCGCGCTAATTGTTTTTATAAATTAATAAAAATATTAAAATATAACATTATATATTTTTATTATGAGATTTTATCGTAATTTTTTACTTAAAATTATGAGAGTCTTCAATTTAAAAAAACACATCCCTCATATCTTAATAAAACGATATATTCATTTATTATACACCTGTCGTTCTATCTAAGTTATTTTTTTCATAAATAATTTAATTCTATTTAAAAGTCTGACGCATTATTTAGGGACTCATAAGTAATTAATTAATACAACTTCAATAAAATAATAGCTCGTCTAATTGATTGAAGACTTATCAGTTTTTTAATAATTGATAGATTATTAAAATATGGTTTAAATAATTAATAATCATTTCAATTACTTTATATAATAATTTTATCGACTCTATTGGTTTTTTTTTTTTGGTTAATTATGGCTATTTAAAATTAAATTCTTTTGAGACTTTATTATTTTTTTACTAAATAATACGAAAAAGACTAATAGCTTCCAATTTATTAAAAATTAAAAAAGTACCAAACTTGAAACCAACTATAAAATCGCAAATTTCAATATCTAGGCTTTCAACCTGAAACTTATTTCGATGCTACAGGGATTTTTTTCTGAAAATGAGCATCAATTCCATTTCTATATAAATGATTCATTAAAAATATATCTATTTTTGGTTTGGTTTTTTAAAATTCTAAATTGAAATTATATTCTTTGCTTTTAAAGTTCAAATCAATTTTTTATGCTTGAAGGTCTTAAAAAAGGTGTGTTACTGCTATTTTTTAAAAAATTCATCCCAAAAAAATGATTAGATATAAAATTATAAGACAAAAAAAAGGGTATACATCTCTAATACATATTTGCGTGAAGAATAATAAATAAAATTTAACATTAAATAATTAAAATATTTCTTATTATATTTTATCCAAGAGAATACGAAACAAAAACAGAAGAAATCCTCTATAAATAAGAAAATTCTTTTTTATATTTGAATTAATAGATGGTTAAAAAAATAAAATATTGAGTAGAAAATATGCGTATAACTAATGATAAAAATTCTCATTCTAAAATTCACTTATTTTTTTCAGGTAAGATGGTAATAAATTACCTTTGTTTTACGGTCAAATATATCGTTAAACTAGTAACTGTTTTATATTGTTGGATAAATTAAAAATTTATACCAACTGTGGTAGCTAAAATACAAAAATAAGAATAATAAAATATCTTGAGTCCTTAAAGAAATAAATCGGAAAAAAAAACTAACATAATTATCCTCGGTTTAGATAGATAAAATTGTAAATGTGGTATATTTTTAATAAAGTATACAGTAATTTTTATTCAACAGACGTGGTCAAAATATAAAACTAACCATTAATAAATTAATAGAATTATTTCGAAATAAATTTTCCTATATATTTTTTAATGGGGTATTAGGTTTTCGAATGCTCTTGAAATTATCAAACTAATAAATTTAATGATTTTTTATTTTTATATTTTTTTAGAATCCATTACTAGCTAAAAAGTCTTACAGTAAAAAATAACTCCGTTAAAAAAAACTAGAGAGTTATTAAGATGTTTTCAATTATTTTTTTAAAAAATTGAGTGGCTTAATATTAATAGATACAAAATTACTACAAAACTTCTAATAAAGAGGCTATATTTTATCATTTTAAATTTAAATAAATAATGAACTTTTAAATACATTTTATATTAATGAGAAATAAAATATATCTCTTAAATATACCCTGAAACAACCTAATTGGTAAATTTAAAGGACTTGGATATTTTTTTTAATTGCGGATCTTTCGAAAATTTTTAAACGCTGTTAATTTTTTATTAGTTTGATTTGATAATAAGAGATATTTTTGAAAAAAGATAAAATTTTGAAAAATCCACAAAACCTTTAAAAAAAACAGACGCAATTAATCTTCACTGGAGAATTCAATAAAAAATCCGCAAAAAACTAAAATAAAAAATTATTGAACAAATTTCTTTTTACCATGTTACATTGGTTTTTTTTTTTGACTAAACATAAAATTAAGTCAAAAAATGGGCCGCAAATTAAATATTAGTTTTTTTATTTTTACTTTTTCATTTTCGTTGGGTATTTTTTCACCACTCTCGTGCCAATATCTATACTGCTTCAATTTCAATTTCAACTTAAAAATTCATTTTTTATTCGTGAAAATTTCGAAACAGATAAATAAATTTGTGAAAATTTATTAAATCGGAGCACTTGACGCACTGAAGATAAAAAACTAAAAAGCTAATAAAAAATTAAGATATAAAATAATGGGAGCTATATTGCCCCCTAATACTTTATTCTTTTAGATAATTATACAAAAAAACCACCTTCGATCCCATCTCCTCAAATTATAATTTTTACCCAGGATTTCAATAGCAATTATAAATAGAAAAAGCACGCCTTTGATTTAAATTAAATTGAATCCTTAAAAGGGACTGTTGCATAAATAAAAAAACATACTAAAAAGATTGGAGTAAATAAATATCATTGTAATAAAAAAAAAGGTATTATTCGAAGAGCTTTGATTATTTTAAAATATTATAAGTAAATATATTTGTGTATTTAGATAAAAAATAAAATGATCAAGCGAATTAGATATATTAAGAATATTAGAGCAAATGATTTAAATAGAAAATTTTCTGCAGATTTTTATTGATATTTGCGGGTTTAATTGAGTAAAGAGAATAATTGATGTCTAATAAGTTTAATAATTTGCATATTACTCGCCGTTGTGCCTAATTTTTAATCATTTTGTTGAGCAAATGCATTTAACCATTTTTAAATACCATTTTTTAAATTAGAAAGTAAAATTCATCCTCAAGCCTTTTTATTATTTGTAATTTTTAATTTGGGGTTTATTTAGTAAATTCAGAAATAAAATACGATGCTCCAGAAATAAATATAAGATTTATTTAGAAAAAAATAATTTTTATGCACCATAAAATAGTGCCTTGAATCATTTCATTGCTGATTGGATATTTTTTAAAGAAATTTTTTTTCATTAAATTTTATCAAACAGTCCATAAAGTGAATCTTTTGGGGTCATAATATCGAGTATTGTTTCAAAGTATAACAGTAATTATAAAATAAAATTTTATAAATGATATTTTTGAAATTTTATTTATAAACTATTCTATTAATGTGATAAAATCTTTTCCAATCAATATTTATTTCATTATAAAAAATATATAAATGTTGTTAAACTATTCATTTATACATTCAACTTTATTTTTTTTAGTTAAAATCTATAGTTGATTCTTATTTCTCTAATTATCAAAAAAAAAAGAGTCAAAATTATTATCAAAAACTCTTAACTTTCAGCTTACATATATAAAACCATATATTTATACTAGTATATTTTCACAAAAAAAGTTGAAACACGTCCTTAAGTATATTAACCAAAACGAAAAATTTCTCGACTAAATACTTGATGAGCTACCTCCAACCTACATTACTTCATTTTAAGAAGATATAATAAAATAGAAGAATAAAATAAAAGACAACTTATTAGATAAAATTGGAAAATTGGTCATTAAAACATAAATTACTAAAAAATAAATTAAATATCTAAAATATTATCAGTTTAAGTATTTTTATAAGACAAATTATATCATATCAAACCAAAAATCTTTTTAAAATCACTAAATTTATCTTATAAAATACCTATTCTGAAAAAAAAATTATATTTAACTTTTTTTTAATTAATTATGTGATGTTAAATAATTTTATAATATGTCTTTTTATTCATTTTTAAATAAATTTTTCTTAATTAATGCCCAAGAATTTGGAAATATATTAATTATAAATCAAGTATTTTAGATAAATAAATTTTAAATTAAATTTTTTGTATATTTATTATAATTTTGGAATAAAAAAATTCTATAAACTTTAATAAATTAGATCAAAACTGGGAAAAATATATTTATATTTTCAGAATTTGGATTTAAAGTGCTTTAAACCCTTTAATATTTCATTTTTTATAATTGATGAATTTAAATTTAAACATAATCAACTTGCCTTTTATCTTATTTAGTTTAGTTTCAAGATAATTAAGTTATTTTTATTGATTATCTCTGATCCTGAATATAGTAAAAATATATATGTAAAAATATCTAAAAAATAAAATAAATTATGAAAAATTAAATTTTTATTAGATACTACTGGCCATGAAATTTTTTATTTTATTGATTTTTTTATACTGTTTCTAAATTTCGCATAAAAATATCTTTAGCTTTGAAAAAACTTTTTCTGAAGTTAATATACTGACTTAATTTGTAAAAATAAACAACTTTTACATATAATTTGTAGAATTTATTTTATACCAGCTTTTTTTGTAAAAAAATTATAATGGGTACTTTAATTTTATTATTGCCGCTGCTTTTGCTATTCAGCTAAATAAAATCGATCTAATATTCTTCCAAATTTCCAAATTTCAAAAAATATTTGTAAAATATGATTTTATATTAGCCGATATTAATATGGGTTATTTTTTGAGAGTAAAATTTTGACTTTTCAGTATTAATTAGAGAAATTTCTATAAAATATTGGATTTTGGGAGGATCTCAATTCATTTTTTTAATTCTCAACAACAAATTTAATTGAATATTTTCATAAATACATGAAAAATACAAATATTCATATTATTTTCATTAAATTTGATCTGGGTAATATCTTAAGATTACAACTCAAATTAATTTGAATATTTTTTTTATTTTTAAATATTACCATAAAAACTTCATAAATTTTAATATAACTCTCTGAAACTTAACCTCTTTAGTTTATTCATAAGTATATATTCCAATAAAAGAGAACTACTATCAATATTTTATGTATAATTAGATAATGCGAGGATATTTTTTTTATGTAAATCAGCTATATAGCTTACTAGTAAATTTTAATTTAAAAAAAATTAAAATTTATGAATAAAAATATTTATAATTTAATCCTAAAAAATTAAGTTTTTTTAATTCTGAATTATACATAAATTGTAAACGATTGTTATTTATGAGTCAAGAATTATATTAAATAATGTTAAATTAAAACTTAAGATTAAAAAAATCGGGTTTTTTATTCCTTGTGCGCGAATAAATACATAAAAATTTTAATTTTTAAAAATTAAGAAACAAAAAAAATTTGGGATAATTTTCCCCTGGATTTCTAAAAATTCTCTAATCAAGATTCGGTTTTACATGGCTTCAAGTTGGTATTTTTATTATTATAGTCGAATTTTTAACTCTATGTATCTAAAAATTACCCTAGTGGTATTATCGATTAATATATTTTTCAGTTTTTATAAAAAATCATTAATTTTTTTTTAGATATCATATCTCTTAATATTTTTATATATCACCTGGATTTAATATCATAAAAGGCTAGAAGAAATTATAAATATAAAACTCATTATTAGTTATATTTACACACTTTTATTTTTAAGGTTATTTTTATTAAATAAATCTAAGCATTTTATCTAAATAATGTTTTTTTAAAAATAAAACTTGTGGAAAAAATTGTTAAAAAATATTTATTGATTATTTTTTAACTTATTTTCATTATAATAAACTTAGCAGATGGTGCTGTTCTAGATTTTCATTTTCTTTCAATTTTTTCTATTATTATTTATGATCTTAGCTTCAGTTATATCAATCAATCTGTAATTTAATAAAATTTTGTGTAATTTTGCAAGTTTTTATTTATTTTCAAAATCGTTTCAAAATCAGTTTATTTATAAATAAGCTTAATTAAATGGTTGATGGTAATATTCGAAACTTTGATATATCATATATAATGGGGGGGGAATGAGATAATTAGATGGCTTAATAGTCGAAATTTTCTCATGGATTAAATAATTTTCATTTTTTACGATAAAACTTGTAATTCATTTTTAAATATAGTTATTCTGGTAGAAAATTCGCAAAAAACAGATTTTTCATTTTGTATTTATTCTTTTTCCCATCGAAAAATACTCACATTTTTAAATATCTTCAGCTGAGAAGTCTATTTTCCAGAGAAAATGAAATATCCCCAAAAATTTATTTTCATTATATGAAAAAGTAATATTCCCTTTATATCATTTGAATTTAGAATGAAAAAAATTGGATATAATATTTAACACCTCTTTTTTTAGTAAAATTATTCATACTTTCTCAATAATAAGCAACAATAAAACATAAAATTCTTTCTAATATATATTTTTATGTTTACGTCAGGTTATATTTAAATTTATTTAATTAAAGAATTATCAACGTTGGGAAATTTCTGTTAGAATTTTTAATATAACGTTTTTAGAATTTTACTCTAAAAGGATCATTTTCAAAAAAATTATGAAGATGTTAACATTGAGCGAATAATGAGTCTGCGTGTTTATCTGAACATTCATAATGATAAATTTAAATAACTTTTTTCTTTAAAATAAATATTTAAAAAATCCATATTTTTGGCCCGCATTATATATAAGACTTCCTAAAAATAATCCTGATGCATCCACTTATCTATGAGGCTAAAAACAGGCACCCCTTATAACTTAGTTTATATCTCGTATTCAATTGTATAGCGCTCGATCCAGAAGTTTTACTCAATTATTTTTTTTAGTGTTTAAATTTTTATTAGCACCACTATGACTATTTTATTTTTTTAAAGATAGTTCATGACCCGGTTTCAATTATCTTTTTATAATTTTGTACGAAATTTTTAATAATTATGGGATAGTTGAGCTTGATATTTTTCTTTTATTTTTTTGTTAAATATGATTCATGATTATAAAAAAAATTAATAATCGAAACTTATAAGCGAAAACTCAAGAAATAAGCATTTTTCACACCAATCTTTTTTTGAAATTAATTGTGTAATGTTAAATAAAAAAAAAATTACACACAAATTGCATTTTTTTAGTTATTTTTAAAAAAATTATGGTTTATTCTCGACCATAAAAATATAAATCCATGTTTATCGAGCTAATAATATGCATACTTTTCTTATATAAGTTATTAATTGATGAAAGTTTTTAAAAAAATCGTATGGTTCAGGATCTACCGAAGCCTTAATTCTATAAGACTTTCAAATATATTGCTCTCAAAAATGGTCTTTGGTGTGACCACGACTTTTTATTTTTTGTGCAGCAAGGTTTTATTGTGAAATAAATACAGAGTTTACTGGATGATACCTTAATTTTTTTCACAAACCAAGAAATCTAAAGAGTAACTAACATTGTTTAATTGAGATCAATCCCTTTGTTTTTAGGAAATGAATTATTATAAAAAAAATTCTACCAATAAATGAATATTTCATACTTTTTCTCAAAAATCAAAAAATGGTTTCCATTTTTATAATTTGTGGAAAAAACACTAAGTGTGTGCTTATTTTAAATAAAAGTGTGGATATTTTATCAGGTCACAATTTAAAATTATGATAGATGAAAGTAAATGTTTGAGCTAAATCATAAAATCATACCTATATTTTAATTATAACAGCATAATTGGAAGGGTGTATGCTTTTTCGATAATAATAATAACAAGAACATTTCCTCAAAAAATTTATTTTCTTAACTTTCCTGTACTTTTTTCAAAATCATTATTATCTTATATGATAAATTCTGTTTCTATCTAATTATTCATTTTTCTAAAAATAATATAAAAAATTATTCTTTTTTTAATAACGTCAGTTATGTTTCAGAAAAATTTCATATATAATATTTTCTTTTAATCTTTCACACTAAAAAAAATTGACAAAGCTGAATTTTTGTCCTGAATGGTGATATTTAAGCCAGAAATTGCTTGTTATCGTTTAAGTGTGAAAAACATTGGATGCGAAAAACATCAAAATAACCCAACTTTCACTGAAAAAATTCCAGATTTTTCTGGATATCTTCGGGCAAAAACGACTGCTGAAAAATAAATAATGTGCACACATTCAGAAATACGTTGAACTTGCCAGGTTTCATCTGTTTTTAACATATTCTGGAAAAAATTTAACTTAACCAAAAACATTAAACTTTGATATTTTGGTTTCTTTATAATAAGTTTAAAGCAAATTTGAAACCCTTTTAATTTTCTACAAATTAACTTTAGTGAAAAAATCATTTCCTGGCAAATCCATTCGTTAATAAATATATCTTTTCCAACGTTCAAGACTGATTAGAATATTTTACTAAATGAGTAATTGGATAAAAATAGCTTGCTGAATTCAAATATTCAAATTGTGCTAAAATTCGATAATAGAAGCGATGAGAGTAATGAGGGATGCACGCAGTTCGCAACTAGCAGGGGTTTAAGAATTAGTGTGGATCAAATCTGAAACGGAAATAATAGAGTAGTAACTAGTGAGATAAATGGTAGCTGGTAAAATGATGAAATGTCGAGCCAATAAGCGAAATAACCCGATTTTTTTATTTTAACAAGAATTAGAATACCAACCAATTATCAACTTTGAAAGAAAAAAAAACTTTTCAATTGCTGAAAAAAAAGTGAATCAAAACTAAATTTTACACTTTATTTTTGTGCGAAAAGGGGAAAAGCTAAGCGTGAACATTCGAGAGCAATACATTTTTTTGAAATAAAAACAGAAAATAAAGATACCGATACCGATAAAAACAAACACATTCGAATTTTCATTTTACAAAATTCAGGAGCTACAGTACAGATCAAGAACTTGATTTTAAATTTTATTGACTAAAGAAAGCTATCGAACGAAACTGCTTATAATTTTCTTTTTCATATCCATTTGATGGAGCAGAAATAAAAGGCTGTGGAAGTATAGTTAAAGTATAAATGTCGGTGACGCATTCAGAAATATTAGTGGCGGCAAGCAGTGATTCGCAGTCGGTGGGGATATACGATCTGAGGCAAGGGACTTTGCTCGGAAATCTCAACAATACACCATGCGATAGCCAGTACTCGCTGGCTATATCTTCAGATTGTAATGGAAACGGTACTTTACCGGCACCTTGGGTTATGGGAATATCTAGTGTTTCCCCTGTGGCTCAGATGTACGCACTGTTGTGGACAGAATACTCAAGTCGATTAAAGTTCCCCTTGCCAGAAAAGATGTCTTGTATTGTGTCTAGTGGTTGCTGGGTAGTTGGTGGCTCGTATAGCGGCAAGATTTATGTTTGGGACGTAACTAGCGGTTCCTTGATGACATCTTGGGAGGCTCATTATGGAGCAGTCACTACTATTGCGATCAGTCCCGATGAATCGGCTATTTTATCCGGCGGTGAAGATGCAAACCTTTACATTTGGTTGACTACGCGGTAAAAAAACAACTCTATTATTGCTACTAACTATAAATTCAATTTTTTAGATCTATATACCTATTTATGAATTTTTGAATAGGGTTTTGGATATGACAAGTAGAAACACAAACTTGGCTCCAGAGCTCAGCTTATCCGACCATACAATGCCAATAACTGGGATATCTATTGTGGGCTCTTCAATGTATAGCGGAAGTTTCATGAGCGGTGGGGCTCGTATATTCACAAGCAGCAAAGATCAAACTGTTAAATGTTGGCAGATAAATCAAGGGCAAGACAGCTCTAATGAAAGTTTGGATTACAAAAGAAGGATCGGCACAAAGAAGGAAGACTACAAGATGCGTGCAGATTTGCTTATTACATGGCTATTGCCATCAGTAGTCAAATGTCTAGTTGTTGATTCTGTTGAAACTCGGGTGTTTTGTGGGTGTCTTGACGGGAAGGTGTACCAGATTGATCTATATTCGTCTTACTCTATAGGAAAAAGGGCTAAAGGCTACGTTTCTCCAGCTATGGGGGGCGGCCAGCAGGTGGTAGTTCAGATTGGACACGAAAACAATGATTCGGCGTTCGTGGGGCATGGGGCGAGCGTTAATTCGGTATCTTTATCGATGGATGGCTCATTGCTAGTGTCGGGGAGTTCGGATTCTACAGTGAAAGTCTGGGACACAGCTAGCAAACAGTGCCTTCGAACAATATCGGAAACGAAAGCGAAAGAGTCAAAGACATCTTCCAGCAACAACTTGTCTACTTTAGTGACAAAAGGGATTTCACAGGTGGCTGTGGTAATGAGGCCTGTCGGGTATGGTCGGGTAGTCGGGTACACAAACGTATCCAAAGAGCTGGGCAACCCAGACAGCGGTAATTCGACAAACTCGAACTCGATGCATGCTGAACATCAATTCGAGTTGAAGAGGAAAAAGAACGAAAAAAGAAACTATACCAACCCGCTGTTTTCGGTTCTCCAGCGGACGCAAACACCAGCCATAAATGCAATCCAAAGAAGCAGTGGAGCGGCAACTAACATAATAAGAACGAATCTGAGCAATAAACGTAATTCATTGAAGCTCATTGGAGGCTACGCTGGATCAGGATTCTCACTATATCACGCAAAGGGGAGACTGCCAAACAACACAACTCCACTACCAGGACAACTCAGCCAGATCGATGAATCCCGAGAACAAGAATTAACGGACCAAATAACCAAACTAAAAGGAGAAATGCAGGAAATAACGAGCAAGTACGCGAAACTCAAACAACTCAATGACAGTTTATATGAATCAACAGTGGCACAACTCTTGAAAAAGAGCCCAGCGCCAGTCCAGCAAACGCCTGCCAAGGAACCATCACCTACACCCAAAAAATCTTCGAAACGGAAAAAAAAGAATTGATCTTTTATATATGTAGAATTCTAAATTTTTAAATAAAGTAATTTTGCTCTAAACAATTTCAAATTGATGGTGTTTTAAACCAAAACTAATTTGAAGGATCGAAAAAAATAATAAATCTATGTGAAAAAGTGCTTGTTTAAAACAAGAAAATATTGTGCATGTTTGGATACTTTGCTCGGTTAAATCAAGCAAGGGAAAGTGAAATGGAAGGAAATCTCAAATCAGATCCAACTTTAAATTAATTAAATTTATTTGGTCGAATCCTCGCTGTTGTCAGTAAAAGTGGAGCCGATATGAGATCGGGCTTCATTAACCATCTTGACTAGCCCATCCTTAACTAACACCGAATCAATGCAATCGCGATACTTCTTGAAGAGCGCCTGGCAATCATCGCCTTTCTCTCCCTTCAGAAACTTTTCGGTGTACCAATGGTTGAAACAATTGTCGTATTCAGCCTTCAGCTCAGTGCATTTGGGATCAATACTCTCCATGTTTTTTTGACCTTTATTTCTGCAGCGCAGTTGCTTTTATACCAAATATAATTCGAAAAAATTAAAAATATTGATTGAGCTAATAAAAAGGACTCGCTTTACTCATTTCCTTATTATTAACATTGTTTTATATTATCCCTTCTGGTTTGTTTGTGCTCTTTTTGTCAGGGAGATTTTCAAAACGCTATTAAAAGCGATAAAGAATCTGATCTCCCAATAGTATAAAGCTTTTCAGATAATTCATTGATTGTCCAGTAATTATTATAGAGATTGGGATTTCATTAGCCAATTTGATAAAAGCTCCAATTGAAATTAAAATATTTTCCGGCGTAAAGAAAAGAAAATGACCCTTTAATTTTGAGTTCGGTAGGAATCTTTAACAGAGGCTTAACCTTTTACGGGCCCAAATTTGTTACTCGCGACTATTATTGAACATGAAAATTTTCAATTGGTATAACTTCTCCACTTATCCAATAGAATACAAATATATTTAATCCGATGTTGGCATTAACCCTTTCAGGGGCAATGGTGCAAAAAATGGCTTTCACTTTTCGCTCAATGTTATTATTAGTTTAATTTTATTTGTATACCATTGGTTTGGTCATATTTTTGAGCCAATTAGAATTGCAAATATATGCAAATAGGGGCAAGGCACAAATTTGGGCCCGGAAAGGGTTAAATAGAAAATAAAAACCATCTTTATCACCATCAGCCTTGAAAGAGTTATAACAAAAACAAAATAGTAAACCATTTCAAACATTTTAAAGGGAAAACAGGTTGAAGCAATGAAATGAATCTAATAGAAAATTTAAATAGTAATTATTTTTTACTGACCCTTTTACCCTTAAAATATGATATTTACTCCGACTCACTGAAAATCGAATAGTTGAACAAACCCATTTGCAAAATATCTACAATAAAGCACAGTCATATCAAATTGTGAGATATAGTATAAATATTGACACGTTGTGCTCTACTAGAAACGAAATAATGAAGTGAGTGTTATTGAAAAACTTGAGTCAAATTAGAAGGTCAATCAATAAATTATATCTAATATAAATAAAGCCAGTTCTTTTTAAAAATAAATATTTAGTCACGCAAAACGATTTATATTTGATCTAAATTCTTTCAAACATTTTTACCAAAAGTTTATTTTACCAAGAATTGTGCGGAATCCTTTATGTTTTTAATTTAATCGAACTTCGTTTAATTTATGACCGTTTTAACTATTTTTAGTTACAATTTTTTCTAAAAAATTGTAAATGTAATAAAAATCTTCCATATCTGTATTTTAGATTCCATCTATTGTTCATTTTTCCAATTCATATGAAAAATTTATGCTAAATTGTAAAATCGAATCGAATTTGATAGATATTAATCTTATTGTGTTTTAAAAAATCAAACATTAATATATCAAATTGAGTAATAAAAAGTCAATTTAGCTACACATTAATAAATTTTAATCGGATCAAGTAAAAAAAAGTTTTAACTTGATAGAAAAAATGGCACAGATAGTCTTTAAAATTTAAATTTATGAAAATTGATTGGTCTTTAATCGCAAAAAACTCCTCTTTAACTATACAAAGGTGGATTTAATGATTTAGATTATGGGAAAAATATTAATTCTCAATCATCTTTATACATCAAACCAGAAAGTTGCATTTAGCACTGGAATTACATCTCTAGCCCTAAAAAATATTTCTTTTAGTGATTGGGCACTAAAAATGCATTAATTTGCCCCAAATATCGGTCCATTTATTTAATTGGTTATATTATTGCCTTTTTAAATCCTTCGTTTACATATATGGTAAACGCTCTTGTACTATTCTTGGTCGGGAGTAGTGGAGACAGCTCACAGAGATTCGGAGGACAGAGATTCCAGAGGAGGTCCATCTCGAAACAGGAGGAACCGATCGTTTAGCACAGCTGCGAGATAGTCTAGTGCACAAGTCCAGCGTTCGACAGTCAGAAGGAT
>LSSL01000231.1:7758-20337 GCA_001953115.1 Smittium mucronatum | reverse complement strand
GGGGGGGGGGGGGGGTTAAAGTAGATTTATAGTTTCATGTTACTTGTAGCTATGGTTTAAGTCCATTGCCAACAAATGAAAACTTTCTGAGAAGGTATGGGATTCTGAATATAGCACACGACTGATAGGGTTAAAAGAGCACAATATCTAGAACATGAGAAGGGGGACTTGTCTTCTGGATTACTGAAAACAATACTTTTTGGTTTGAAGATCTTTTCATCATGAAGACCCTAATATTTTTTACTATGCCATATGTTTAACTCTTTATAAATCGAAAACACATCAAACTAAATTAAATTTCCGATCATTGAAGTTATTTAGTTTCAGGATTTTTTTTATATAAATCAACTCATTTTTGAGTATCATTAGTGGGAATAGGCAGAGAAATCAAACTAAATCCCAAAATATGGGATAACATGTGTTGATTTAAGGGAATAATCTATGCTTCTAAAGAGAAATATTGATACTAAAATCCTAATATTCAGCCCTGTATTAGAAAAGAGGAAGTAGTAGTATCTGGAAATAATTTATTAGCAAATGAATCAGATCAGCCAATACTTGAGAAAGGTGGATGGAATGAAAATCAAACAATATAGTGTGGCATTTTCACGAATAGCCCAAAATCCTTAAGAAACATAATCCCCCTGAACTTTACAAATTGATAATGAAAATTCGTGGTTGAAAATCAAGAATTTTTATTAATCCTTTTGTAAATAGGAACTAACGAAGATCGTGAACAGTCTAACAATGCATATTCAATTGACTGAAGCCTGATCCATAGTTTCATATATACTCAATTATAAAGTCCAGTTGAAGCTGATATGGAAATTTTTTGAGAAATTATAGAAAAAGAAGAACCCTCCTATAGGTAAGCAGTCATTTGACCGACCTAGGAATATATTAGCACTTGGAATACCAGATTTTTTTACTATTTTACTGCTTTTAATGTCGCTTTTTAACACAGTTTTTTGCTGATGTTAACAGTAAATGAATTTAGTTGACGAAAAAATCAAATTTAAAATATTTTTTCCTATTGATATATTATTATTACTATTGATGACTTGTTTCCGTAAAGTATTTTATTATTCAGTTGATATTATGATACAAATTCATTAACTATTTTTCAAAATTAAAAACTTGGCTCCTAACTCTGATTTTTCCGCTTAAATTGGAACTCGATTTGCGCTTTAGGTTCAAAAAGGTTAAAGTTTTGTAAGGTGATTTTTTTTTCATATCAAAAATTTTCGTTTTTCATTCGCCAAGATTTACTAATGTTGCTTTGTTACATTTTTGATCAGCAAATAAAATCTGTTTATATAGCCTTTATTCCTCGGAAAAGAGAAAAAAAAAGGAATTTGTCCTTGTCATAAAAACATTAAACATTATCAAATATTCTTTTGAATTACTCAAGATATAGAATGATTTCAAGAGCCTCAAATCTAATAAAAGCATCAACCAGTTTGTTAAATGGGACTAGTTTCGTTATACTTAGGTATAGCTCCAGATCTCAATATCGATTTTTGAATACAGGTATTTAAATGCTGATGTAAAATTAGGAGTTTTTATTTATTTTTCTTGCTTTTAACTCTATTTTTGTGCAATTTTAGATTCTAAATTTATTCCTCAGCATGAAAATCTAAACGATCATAAAATTACTCCTGTTTCTAATCCTTCTTTTCTAGATTCTGATCTGAAAACCTTGGATCTAAATAAAAACGATAATACTCTAGCCAACACGATTTCTAAAATAACTAGCATATTAAACAATATTATAATACCTTCAGGTCATACCGTTCTTAAGAAAGTTTCTAAACATTACCGTGTTGATGATCCTGAATACGTTCAAAATGATGACGAAGACAAGTCTAAAAATTCTAATTCTAATAAGTTACTCGAAATAGAAAACCTTACACTTCCAACATCCACTCCTGCCGAACAAATAGAGGAAGTGATAAAGCAAATCAAACTTAATAATTTAGAGAGTAATTATCAGATCATGATCCTTCTGTTAGAAGCCCAAATTTCTATTAGAAATTTATCAGATGCTTTAAAAACCCTCCATGTTTTTTCTGAAAATTCAATGATTCCAAATACTGGGACTTTAGAAACATTGGCCAAGGTAATTGACTTATTTATAATGAATAACGCCTCTCAAAATCAACTAGGAAAAAATTAAATTGATCTAATAACTAGTTCTTATTCTTCCCTTTTTTTTATGCTATTTTATATAAATATACAGCTAGCCCAGCATTCCGGAAAAAAACAAGTCATTTTCAATATAATAAATCTGATGAATTCCAAAAACCTACCTTTCAACTCAGTGATTCATGAATCAATCGTTCATACACTTATAGATTTAAACGAGAATGAGCATGCATACATGGTTTTCCAGGATATCCAGAAGAGAGGGTGCATTATTAGCCCACATATTATCCACAAAGTTGTTGTAAGTTTAACCTCCGACAATGAGGTCGATCTTGCATACAAACTAATCCTTGACTCTGAAAGTAAAAACATACTTTTAAAGTCCCAAACTTATTTGCATTTGCTCAGAAATGCTGCGAGAAAATACAAGGTATAATTTTCTTTATTCTAGATCGTTTTTAAAGCTACACTTATCTTGGTCTTAGGATTCCAATTTTCAACTAAAAAAAATTAATTTAAAAAATCTCACTTTAGGGCGATGCTGTTTCGTTTACATGGAAAAAATGTGTGGATATATTCCAAATGAATTTGCTTGAGGGAGACTGTCTTTTAGTTTTAGAAACTGCTTCTCGTAATGCCAATCCTTCACTTGCTGCAGATGCTCTAAGGATTTTGGATCAAAAAGGATTTTTAATGCGTGATTTTTATCTTGAGCCTCTATTAGAATCATTTATAAGAACTAACGATATCGATAGAATTCTTGAGACTCTACATCTGATGAGGTTGTCTGATATGGGAAAAGGAAAAACAACTTTGACTCTCCTATCAGCCGAACTATCTAAGGACATCAACAGCCCCAGTTTCTCTCCTCAGATATTTTTTGATTCTATGGTTAAATTCCGAGAAGTTTATCCTTTGACAGTTGATACAATTACACTGAATTCTCTATTAAAGGCCTATATAATATCAGGTGAAATTCCTGTTGCGATAAATAAGATGGATTCTTGGTTTTCTCAATTGGAAATAAAAAAAAATTCTGACACTTATTCTATGTTACTGAGCGGCTGTGTAACCAAAAAGAATACCTATGCAGCTAAACAGATATTTGACTACATGGTGAACCCTAAAGACAACCAAGAGAAAATAAAACCCAATCAAGAGGCCTATGAATCAATGATCTTGGTTTCTTTAACTCAATCAAAATACGAAAATGCATTCGTTTACTTGGAAGCCATGAAGGCGAATGGTTTTATTCCATCCAGACATGTATACTCAAGTTTGGTTAAAAAATGTGAAATTCATGGTGACCATAGACAAGAAGCAGTCATAAATGAAATGAAGCTATTTGGATACCCGATAATGTTTGGTGTAAATTTAAGGAACGGGACCGAATACAAAATACCAACAGACAGAATACTTTGATAAATAATAAAAATCGTTATTTTTCAAGATGCTGTTTCTCTTTTTACTATATAACCATTTCTGCTAATTCATTACTTTAGTTTGTTCTATTTTTTTTTCAATACCTACATCTCTTTCTAAATTCAAAATAGATTAATTAATTCTTTATATCAAACCTTTCATTTATTACGTCTTTTTTTCTCCTAGTTTATTATCGTATCAATTTAATGAAAAAAACTTTCAAAATTATCCATTCTTTGTTATGGTGTAAAATTCAATTCATACTGATTCCTACCATAGTTTTTTTTTAAAAAAATTTAATTATATAAAAAATTATAATAGTTTTGCTCTTTTTATTTTTTTTAATATGTGTGTAATGGTTACACGGCATTTAATCCAATTATATTTCACCCAATTCCACACCATCAAGTGATAATTCACCCAATTGATATTTCATCCAATAGACTTTTTACCCAACTCTATAACTTCAAATTGGAGAAAAAAAAATCTCTTGAGTTTATTATTGTAGAATTTCGATAAAGTATAGGTTTTGAAAAATAATATTAACGATTTTTAAACCAAAAATATTAACACTATTTAACTATCTATTTTAGAGCAAACGGGATTGGGTGAAATAAAATCTGTACTAAATGTAAATTGGGTGAAATTCGTTGGGTGAAATGGGAATTGGATGTAAAAATTAGATGACATATCATGATAACATGTATAATCTGAGTATATAATATTATTTATCTATACTAAACATTTAAAAAATCTTTTTTACTAAATATAGGATGATATTTATTTAGATAATAAATTCGGATTTTTTTTTTTTAAATTAATAATAATAATAATAATAAAATTATTATTACTATTTTAACGGAATATTATTTGAAAATAGCATCAATAAAAATTTTAAAAAAATTTTTTTTAGAGAAAATGAATTAAAATTATAAAAAGGATTCCTATCCTCAGCGCTGATTTATTTCTCTGCGGATCTACCCGCTGTACTCCTAATGTAAATTTGAGTCATAGATACCATCCGATATACTCCGCAAGGAGTTTTTTTTTCAGCCAGTCTGGATAGCTGAAGAAATATAAATAAATGATTCAATTTCGACAAGGTAGCACAAATTCATTGGGATTTTGATTTCAACATTTAAAGCTACTTTTAGCGGGGTAAATAAAATGTGTGCTCGCGTTATAATTTTTTTAACGAAGAGATTTTTTTATAACCAAAAAAAATTAATGAAAACACCAATAATTTTTTTTAAAATAATTCCCACCTAACTCTTCTTTCCAGCTCACATCGCAAAATTCAATTATTTTTACCCTGATTTTCCAACAAGATTTTAATAATATTAGCCTAGTTTTTATGGCTTAATTTACGATTTTTGAGTAGGTAGAAAAACATAATAAACATATTTCGATGATTTTCCTCTTTTATTTTAGATTTTTTTCTAGTCTGGTTCCTTTGACAACTATTTTTCGAGATTACTTCGCTGCTCCTTAACCAAAGAAGAAAAACTTTATTGAAATTAAGTTTTTAATAAAACTCAAATTATACTAGATTTAAGCCTCCAAACTGGTAGAAAACATTTATTACTTCAAAGAATTCTTTTCCTAATATTAGAAGCTTTTTTAAGCCTTTTTCTCATTTTTTTTTAAATTGTTTTTTGGCAGATAATAAACTGATTGTAAAAAAGTATATTTGAACGAAGAAAATTTTTTCTATACCTTTCATAATTTTTACACCCTTTTTTGGTATAAACTTTAACTTCCTGCTAGAAAATAAAGGATTGATTTCTTATAATTACATTCGAGAAAAAGAAATTCAAGATTTACTTAGCCCTTTGCTTTCAATATAATAAATTATTCAAATTAGAAATATATCTGCATATTTTCGAGATTATGTAAAAAATAAAAAATAATTCTTTATCTTATTTATGATTCTAATTTTATTTGCAATTCGATAAAATCTTTTTTCGATTTATTTAAAAGGCAAAAAAAAAATTATAAACAATACACAATATTTGTTTCTAAAGAGTTTTTTTAAAAACAAATAGACTTTTTGATAGAAATAGATACTTCAAATTTATGAATGAAAAATTTCATAATTAGATATTTTTTAAGCCCAGTTTAAAAACTGTAATAATCCTACCTCAAATTTAAAAAACAAATTGTGTGTGTACTAGCCGATCACATCTATCAACTTGATCAAATGGCTGAAAAAATGATTTTTTAAAATCTTTATGAAAACGGTATGTCGAATTGATTCGTTTATTTATTAGAATCTGACGATTTTTTAAATTTTTCTTAAAAAAATAAACACCATTTAATCTATAATTCCCAACTTTTATTTCGGTTTTCTATTCTTTTATAAAACATGTTGATATTAAAAGAATGTATCAAATAATACATTAAATCACATCTTAACAATAAAATATCCGGGATATATTGGGTAGAACCATTACAAAAAAAATGAAATTCTTTTTTTTTTCCCGACTTTTATATATGACAGATTTTCATTGCAAAATAAAAAAAATAATACATATTAATATTAAATTGATCCAATAAGCTCAAAATTGACTGGATTTTGATCAAATTTCCATATAATGATCAAAATGACATTTTTTAATCCAAACTCACTGAAAAATGACTTTTATACTTATATATAATCATTCAGATTTGTTTTTTGGATATTTTTTTATGATTAGTATATAATGGGGTCTGTTTTTTGGATTTATCGTTCATTAAGTACCACTCCTTCATTTAGCCGGGATGGGGGAGGGGGTAATCATGCGAAATTTTTTATTTTTTGTATTCTAGATTTCATGAACTATATTTTTTATCGGATTGAGTTTTTTTTACGAGTGAACCTCTTTATATGGTTTCTTTTAGTTTTTTTTTTGATTTGGCTGCTTTTTTTTCTGCGATTATTTTTTTTATAAATATATTATTATTATATTTTTTCAAATAAACAAACTTGACTTTTTTTTTTGTAAAAACAAGTTAATATATATATATATATACATACTGACGTAAAAAAGTGATCATTAAATATGAAAGAAAGAAAACTTAAGCAAAATTTAAATAAAAATTTAATTTTAAACAATTATTTTAATGGTTGTTATATCTTTTTCTTAATTATTGTGACTATAAAAAGTATTTTCAGTATTTTTATGATTATTAGAACTTATGATTTCTTTAATAACTTTTTTTCAGCGAATTTTAAATCCATTGAACTAAAATTGACTTTTTATGTCTAAAAATATGTTATTCACAGAAATATATCCCTATATTTACCTTCTGTTTCAGCCAGGTAATTGGCCCCGTAAAATAATTTTCTTCCTCTAATCTCATTTTTGTAACCATGAAAATAAAGCTTTAGGAGATATAGTTCTACAATAAATTAATATCTTTCTTTACAATATATCTTTGACATCATATCACATCTCTTCTAAACTTTCTTTATTTTTTATTTTTTTATTTATTTTTTTGTCTAAAATTAACCCCGTACGATCGAAAAATTCTTATTCGATTATATATTTACTGCAGAATTTACCTTTTATTCAATAAAACTTACATATATATATGCAAATATATCATTAATATTAAGCAAATTTAACTAAAAATATTGGGTTTTTTTTTAGTTTAAAGCATATTTTTTTTATATATATATAACATTTTTTCTAATCTAAATCTGTTACTTTTATTTATAAAAATAATATCTCTTCGTTGATTTCAAAGTTTTATTCATAGGTTTGAATAAATTATGCTAAATTATTTGTTATTTTTGGCCTATATATTTTACTAAATTTAATTTTTAGGTGGTTAGCGTTAATAATATGGCAGACTGTCTAAAATAAAAATATGAAATGTTGAAAGATCAATAAATTCTCTAAAAAAAATATGGCTTAATTTTCGCAAGTCACTTTCACCCGGAATTTAATAAGAAATCTGCAAGAGGAAAAAACTAAAGTTTATTGACTGAATTTATTTTTACCAATATATATATAGATTAAACAAAAAATCAAATATAAAAAATGGTCACAAATAGTATCAGTTTTATTGTATACAATTCTTTCATCCTCATGGAGGGTTTTTCCCCATTATAATGGCCATTATCTATACCTTTTTAATTTGGAATTAAAAATTAAATTTCTATTGGCTAAATTTTTGAAACAGAAAAATTTATTTTTGTAAATTTAGTAAATAGAAATATTTCACACAATGAAAATAAAGAACTAAGAAGCTAGTGATACACTAAGGTTAAAAAAATGGGCGCCAAATGATACCCGAATAATTGATTTTTTTCAGCTACTTATATGGAACAATAAAATTCATTTCCATCGGTTTAAAATTGTAATTTTTGTTCAGAATATATATAGCAAGTAGAGATTGAAAAAAGTTAACTTAATTTAAATTAAATAGAATCTTTAAAGAAGCTAATACATATATAAAAACGACATACTGAGAATATTTGGTGTAAATAATTACCATTTTAAGAAAAAAAAATAGATTATTCAAGAGTTTTGGTCATTTTCAGTATCAATAATAAAAATATATGAAAAATTAAATTAATAATTGTTTATTATTTAAATTAAACGAAAGAAGATGTAATAATAAAATAGCTGAGAATGCCTTAAATATAAAAAATTATAGGGTCTTTTAATAAATTTGAAAAATTATTAAGCGATAAAAACAAATAGTGGCTAATTTATTTATATATTTGCAGATCATTCTTCATTATCTCTAATAAATCGTCATTTTTTCGAAAAAAAATATTTAAGCTTATTCAAACCTTACGGCACTATCCTGAATTGTTAAAATGAAAAATTGCAGCTGATTATGAAAATTTTAATTTATAATTATTGTTTTCCCTAATTATATAATTCATTTGCAAAGTCATATATTAATTTTATAAAATAACATTTCAAAAATTAATTTACATTAAGAAGAATATGTAATTAAAAGCTTAGATAATGATAAAAAAAATGCTATACCAAGAATTTTTTTTTATATCTAACGTAATTATTTTGAAAAAACGAGTTTTGTTTTAGTTAAATTTAAATTCATATTTAAGTCGTTTTTTGAATTATTCGTTTATTTTGTATGATTACTAAAAAAATTAAGAATATTTTTAAAATTTGATAATAATAGTTTTTTTATAATAAATAGTTAAGTTATTATAACAAGAGATTATGAAACACTATCTTAATATATTTAAATTTTATTCAAGAGAAATAAAATAAAACCACACGATTTTAAATTGTCTTTTGATTTAAAAAATATTAGAATTCTTTAAGTCATATTAATAAATTTTAAAAAAAAATTTTAAAGGAAAAATAAAATAAAATATAATGTTTTTAATATTTCTCAAAGTTTTTGTATATTATAAAAAATGGTATAATATATGATTTTTTTAGTATTCAGCTTTAAATTTAAATTATATACGCTTTTTAGTGCATTTATAGTAAATTTAGTGTTTTTTAAACGCTATAATTTTGGATATATTAATTTTTAAATATTTAGATTTAAAAAAATATGTTTATATTATAAAATTATTATTAAAAGATCTATTTTAAAACATTTTTCTTGGAAATATCATAAATAATTATATTAAAAAGTTACATTTTATACAACATTAATTTTTTAAATCTAAATATAAGAAAAATGTAAAGAAATTTATTAAAAACATTGCTATCCAAAAAAATTGCAATTTAAAAGAGAAATTTATGTATCAAATTCAGGGGAAATCAATTATAACTTTTCTTTAATAAACCTTCGTAAAAATTATACATATTTTTTCTTAGAAGCACTCTATAATTTTTTCATCAAAATAATATGTTATAAAGTATTTTAAAATCTCTTTGTAGTTAAAATGTAATATAAAAAAATCTATAATTATTCTGCGTTTAAAGAATTGAAAAAACCTAATTTTTTTGAGAATTTTATTCAATAATATTTATAACTCGTAAAAATAATTTACTGGTTAATAGAAGATTATGATCTCTCAAGTGAAATATTTTAAAAATTCTTAGCCCCAAAAAACCGCATTTTTTTTTATAAAAGTCTTTTTAACTCTTAAACTAACAAAAGTAAGTCATAGCATTAAGTACTATAAATTTAACAGCTATATATTCTGGTTTTCATATTAAATTGAGCCAATAAATTAAAAAAAAGAGCTGGGAATACTAATGTAAATATATATTCTATTAAAATTTGAATTTTAAAAAGGATAAATCCACAAGTTCTATCAAAAGTTTATAAAAACAAGGAAATATGTCATAATATTTACACATAAAATTTATTTAAATCAAATTCGGATTTTTGGCAATAAGTCGTAGAAAAGATACGAAATTTTATTTCATCTAGATATCTAAACCATTTTTCTATTTTAAAGATTAATTAAAGGTTTTTAACTAGGTTTAGTAATGCTTTAAGTTTTATTTTTCCACTAAGAATTCGATTGTGTTGAATATGATATCTTTTTTAATTATCGATTCCACTTTTCAATAAAATTTCGATAAATTAATACTTGTTTTGTGAGGATAGTGATTATTTTTCATTTCTTGAAAATCAGTCTAAATATGGACGAGGGAATACATTCAGAATTCAGTAACTAAATCACGCTCATCTTTTAGCCCTTGATTTTAATTCCTTCCAGATTTAACATATTTTTTGTATATTAAATCTAAGGTGGAATAGTAAAAACTATTTAGCGGATGATATAATAAATTTTGCAAACTTACAAGATTTTGAGAACTTTTTCTGGTTAAGATATTTAAAGAAAATTGGAAGAAAACTTAAGAATAGTTTAACGTAAAGACAAATTATATCAATGGAAAGAAAAATATGTAAAATACTGATATCAAAATAGACTGCGATAACAAAAAAGAACGATATCTTGCTTAAAAAATCAATTTTTGCTTTGGAACTCATTGTAGTTACTTTGCAATCCAAATAAATGGACCTCAGTATGATTTATTCTTTAAAGTGATTTTCTTTATTTTTTTTTGATCATTTCTCAACTTTAGGTCGTTTAAATAAAAAATAAAATTTGTTTTATTAATTTAATCTTTGGCAATATAAAGTGTTAATTGGTGGAGGTTATATTTGAAATGATAATATAAGTATGTCGATAGTTATAAAAAATATATTTAATAATATGAAAATTACTTATAGAAAAATTCGAGAAAATACGATTTTTCTGCATAAAATTTACTGAACTATTTTTTAATGTTTATAATCATTTATTTAAAAAAAATTCGAGATTAAATAATTTAAATCAATTCTTAAAAAAATCCATTTAATTTCTTTTTACACATCTTATAAATTCTACATCTGAAAATGAAATGTCATTCTTTTGTTTAGAATCTTAAATATTCTGATTATAGAGGTAAAACACACTAAATAATTATCGAAGTTATATTATCCCTTATTTGGAATAATGCATACAAATAAGATATTTGAAAGATGAAAATTACATTTAAGGATTATTCAGAAATGAGGGAAACCGAACTACATAGGCTTCCTAAATTATTTATGTGAATAAATCCCGAATTCTATAGCCAGATGAATACCAGCTATACTATGCTATTTTTAGGAAAAGAAAATTTCAATTTTACTACACATTTTCACTACCAAATTCGATAAAAGTGAAAATCAATTCGGAAAAAGTAAATACAGTTACGAAAAATGTAAATTTCAATTGGACACAGTGCATTTAGATTCAAAAAAGTGAAAATCAATTGGGAAAAAGTTCAATCAATTCAAGAATAATTAGCTTCAAGTTGAAAAAAAGTAAGTCCTAATTCGGAAATTATGTGTAGCTTTAAGACATCATGCTTTTTATTATACTTTTGTTTCAAATTAGAACATGAGTATAATATACGAGTTAGCTAATTTTTTATTAGAGACTTTTGAAAAGATATATTTATACCATGGTTTAATTTCACTTATAACTTCCAAAAAATCAAGATAGATTAAAAATAGGAATTCAATCTTCATGTGTATTAAACATGTTGCTGTTGCTTTTACACTAATGATTATAAAATATATTTCTACTTAAGGATGTTTCTTTTTTAATCGCCAAAACAAGGTTGTCAGTTTAATGAAAACAATCAATTTTTAATAAATGAAAAAAACCATTAATCATGGGCTTAATTATTTAATTTCTTTTTACTAATTTATAATACTGGATACCTTTAGATGGATACCTCTGAAACCAATTTTTTACAGAGGATATTTAATCACTATGCTTATAAATTTAAATTATGGGCTATTTATTGTAATTGATTTATTGAAGTAAGATTTTGAATTGCACTTATTTGGCTAAAAATATTTTCAATAAATATAACATAAATGAGAAATCATCCCAAGTATACACCAAACCAAGTTAACTTTTTGGTACTTTAAATTAAAATTTTTGGTAAAAACTACATGAAAACATGCAATGATTTTGAGAATTATCGGACTTTGACAGCTCGATAACCTCAAAACTATTATGAAAGGTTTTTGCGCGTGTTATTTATAATATAATATAAAAAAAGACGATATATTATAATTAAAATGGAACTAGTTTTTCGTGTATTTATGAACTTTTTAACATTATATTTGTTAAGATTAGTTTCGATCATTTTCAACAAACTTGACTTGTTTAATATTATACAAGATTTTTTGTTTGGTGTGATTCAATAATTGAAACATGAAATTTCTTTTTTTTTATCATCATGAGGTTTATAATTTTTAAAAAATACGATGCGAATATATTTACTGTTTTTATAAATATGATGGATGATTATTTTAATTGTACATCATATATAATTGTATCAAAAATTTATGAATATATTTTTATAACTATTTACCACCTATCCCAAATTGAAACCCACCTTTTTCGAATTTGATCACACTTTATTTGAACCGCAAATCACTTATTCTAGAATTGATTGAACTTTTTCCAAATTTATTTTCACTTTTTTTGAATCTAAATGCACTGTGTCCAATTGAAATATACTTTTTTCGTAATTG
>LSSL01000230.1:107039-120471 GCA_001953115.1 Smittium mucronatum | reverse complement strand
TTTTTTCTGAAGTTATATTGTATGGAATTTATATAAAAGTTTATATAAATACAAAGAAGATAAAAAAAGATATGAGAGATTTATTAAATTATTAAATTATTAAATTATATGTAAAATTAAACAAGGATTTTTTTCTTATACTCATATTATCTATTACTACTATTTTGGATAAATTGAAGTTCATTCAAGATTACTTTGCGAAAAAGTAAAATAAAGAATATGCAATACTTTTAAATAACTAATTTTGCAAAAAAAGGCTATTTCTCTATTAATAATTCAATTTTCCATTTTTATAACTTAAAATAAAAACATTTTCTCTCATATCCAATTTTTTATACCTGTACGATTTTAAAACCTTCTTAATGTGTGAAGTGGAGCTAAATTGAAAATTTAATCTTAAAATATTCTGTTATTAATGTTTTATGAATTCAATATGTTCGCGCTATATTAATATACCAAATATTATTTTAAAAAGACCCTAATTTTTTTTTTTCACTCATTACCTCCCCATTTTCGTATTATAATATTTACTAGATTTATTAAAAGAATCATTTTCACTATTTATATAAAAAATAAATAATGTATAAGTTATATTATTCCCTTATTTGAATTATATAAATATTATGTATTTAATTTATGATATTAGAGCTACGATAAACCTTACCAATGATATTAAGTTAATGAAATGTTTCCAATAAATTAATTTCTCGGTAACAGCCATTTGTAAAAAATTCGCGTCAATCAAACACATGTTTGAGTAGAAGTCTAATTTTATTAATCCTGTTAAAAGTAGGCTCTGACTAGGAGCTCAATGGCTTCAATGGAATATTTTTATCTGAAAAATATCTTAATTTTTGGCTGCATGTAACCTCGGTCATAAACCTAATTGAATCAATGTCAGGGGGGCTAGCCGTTATATTGAGCCCCTTTTCCGCATGCAAGCAGTTAGTAGTCCTACAGAGGAGCTTATTTTAGTTAGGATAAGTTTTTTTCTATAAGTTTTATTATTTTTTTTATAATTTTTTAGTATAGTTTTTAATGGTGTTATCTTATAATAAAATTCGGTGTACAAAAATAAAGAAAATAAAAAAATTCTCTTAATTTTTTTTTTTTCAAAAAGGTAATTTTAATCTATTTGAATTACAAAAATACCCAAAACTTAATTATATATATATAGCCTATTGTGCAAACACTATTGCTTCTAGTATAAATGAATCCATTTTATAAAAAAAATTATAAAATTAAAAAAAACCTAACATTAGAAAGTCAATATTTTTTGAAATACCCCACTATTGATAAAAAACAGATTTATTAAGTAATAAAATGGTATACCAATATTATTTTTACAGTTTTCAACTTTGGATAATGTAAATATAAATCACAAAAAAGCAGATAAAGATAGAAGAGTAGAGTGACCCGTTTAATATTCCTCATTTTTTAATAAAAAGCTTCTATTCACAATTTCAATTATGAACTAGCCAAAAACTATACTTTTTTTTGATGTAATAAAATAAGTAATAATGTAAAAAATTAATAGCAAAGTTATTACACTCAAAGATGATATTCCATTTATCCAAACTAAAAAAAATTGATTTAATTAATGCGTTATTATTTTTTTTTGATTTATATAAATATAATATACTCAAAAAAAAAGCACAATTTAGTTAATACACAATTATAGAGAGTTATCTAGTATAAATTTTACTTTTTTATGTGTATATTACTAATTTTAATTGGTAAAATAGAATAATAATAATAATATTTCCTGATTTAGCTATATTCATCAAAAACATACTATTATATAAATATAACAAATTTGATTAATGAAAAATAAGGAGTTTTAATGCAAATTCCATAGACTATTCTGAATTATTTCTAATATTTATAAGCCAATTTAACGATTTATCCATTAATTTTTAAATTATAACCATCATTTGTTTAAAATAATGTATTTAATTGATTTTAACCCTCAATTTTGATATATTTCTAATAAAAAAGCTTCACGATTTTAATCAATTAATCAATTCGGATATTCAATTTGTTAAACATAATTCATTGTGGTAATTTACAAATTGTTTTTATTATCTATATCAGAATTTACAATTTTAATTGTGTTCATATTAAATCAAACTTTATGAAAAATTTATCTTTATTTTTGTCCTTATGAACTCAGAACTAATTATTTTTTTATTTATTATTTTCCAAAAACATATCGGAGATCTCTACTAATTTTTTTTTGTTTTATTCATCATTTTTTTTAATTTGATTTTATTGGATTCAAAAGGCTTGAGATTTTTTATGAATTTTTTTGAAAATTACCTTTTCGCTTAAAATAAGTAACGTTTTAAAATAAATTAATGGCGAATAATTAGATAATCAATCAAAAAACCCCTTATATCATATTTGATAATACAAATTTCATTAAAATTTACTAAATAACATTCTATAAAATTAAAAAATTCAATTATTTATTATTTAACAGATATTAATCGACCCAAAATTGTTAAATTAAATTAATATTTTTCCTCAAATGGCGTGTATATAAAATTTTACTTGAAAAATTTACCCGAATTTATATAAAAATTATTATTGTTGGATTTTTTTAAGGATAGTTATAATTATAATTATATATAAATGTGTATTATATTTAAGATTTTCAACTCCATAAATATTAAATATTTGTTAATTTTTGTTTTTTTTATCATGATCCTCCTCCACAATTATAAAAATATGACATATTTATGTTTAATGATTTTATTGGTTGAAAAAAAAAGTGAATATAAAATATTTCCATTATTTTATGATACTTTATCATATGAAATATACTTTGTAATATCCAGGATAGGGTCTTAATACAATATATTTTAACATAAAATTAAATTAATTCTTATTTTTAAAATAAAGAAAATATCTATAATTATAGAGGTCAAAATTTCGTAAAGCTTTAGTTTATAAAATTGTTTGTGATTGTTATTTTTTTAATAAAAAAAAAGTTTCTATTTCAACTATATATTATTGATCTTTAACATTCACATAATTTGATTTTCTGTATCATTTAAATATCACATCTTAATTTCAACAACATAAGTTTTGTTATTTAAAGATTTGATTGGATTAAACATAGCTTTTTATTATTTTTATTCGATCTATAATTATTCGAATAATTCAGCTTATAATCGAAAGATACAATAAATATAATTTTTCCATTCTATTTTTTGGTGTATTTGTATCATTTAGGTTTTATTTTTCAATCTATATTCCCCTTATTTTTTACACCAAAATCAATAAATATTCTTAAGAAAAATCATAATATTATGAAATACTAAAAAAAATATCACTATAAAATATGATTAATTTTTTTGTTACCAAAATTTTAGCTATTTTGATCAATTAAAAAGTCTGTAAATACCTAAAATTATTTCTATAAACACAATTTCTGTAAAATAAAATAATTTTAGTCGAAATTTGAATTTTTTTTTAAACCAAATGAAATTTCTCGATATTCATGCTTATTTAACAAAAATTTCTGGTTACAATATAGGCTTAATTATTTTGGTAAATTCGGATAATTTCCGATAATAAAAATTTACTGATAAAATACAAAGTCAATCTAATTATTTATTTTTATCGAAATAAATCCGATTATTCGAGAAAATTTTCTAAATTTTTTGATTGAACGAAATAAATTTATTAAAATATTCAAGTTGATGGTTTTTTACTTTTTAACATCCTAATTGATAGAAGATTTATTTTTATTTTTATTTAGATTTAATCATGCTGATCTATAAATATAAACATCAATTTTTTTGTTACATTCATTTTCAACCACTTTTCAGTAATAAATAATGATTATTATATTATCAAAAAAATAAAAAATATCGGTTAAATTGATATCAAACTACCTATGGAAAATTAAAAATTCTTATTTTTCTCTGATCTTTTTTTCCTTGTAATTTGAATCAAGTTAAAAATATTTTATTTTTAAAAAGAGGGCTATTTATAAATGTGTAAATTGAATCAAATGTGAATAAAAAAAATTAAATATTATTTTATCTTTATAAAAAATTTATTTGAGAAAATTGAGTGTAAATGAAATTTAAAAAATGTTTAATATGATAATTTTATAGATATAAAACCTTTTTCTCACACAATGGATTATAATTATATATATTTATAGGATGTTGATAAATATAGTGGTTTATCAACTAATTTTTATTGTATTAAATTGTCTATATTGAATCAAATAATGATATCAGATAAAACCGATAAAAAAAATAATTTAAAATTTAAATTTTTATTCAAATAAAATATGAGTATTAGGTAGCCATTTTAATTTATATATGGATTAAAGCTGAGAACAATAAATTTATTTTAAATAAGGTAGTTTAATCAAAATAAATTTGTGTATTTCCCCATTTTTATAATATAATAATTTGGCACACATCACTTTTTTATTTTGATAAGAAAATAATAAATCCTTATTTTTTTTGTTTTTTTATAATTATTTGTACTAGATTTTTTAGGAATATAACTCCATGTATTAAATTAAAAATTATAGCTGTTTGAGTCTATTTTTTCAATTTTCTAATTCAAAAAAAGAATTTTTTTTTGTATTTTGTATCATGTAAAAATTTCAGAATGTTAAGTTTTATATTAAGTTTTTTTAATAAAAAATTAAGAGAAGCTTCGTAGTTGAAATTTATTATTTTAAATATAATTACATAAATTATTATCGATTTTTATTTTTAAAATAATTCCATAACTTCAAGAGTGTATAAATTTTAAATATTAATTTTCCTGGAACCAAAGCTAAAACGATGTAGATGCCTTAGTGGACCGAGGTGGGATTAGTTAATAATTTTACCTTAGAGATTTTTTGTATTATTTTTATTAATAAATTTCAATTAAAAAAGTATCACTTTTTTTGCTATGGTTCAAATTGATTTTTTAAAAATTTTTTTTAAAATAAATTTCATAATAAAACACATTATTTATTTACCTTAATCAATTCACATATGGTATGGATCTAATTGAGTGGAATAATGGGGCTAGATGGGAAAAAAAATCACCTTTTTTTAATTTTCCAAAAATATTTATAACTTTTTTAGTAACGTCAAATGGATTATTCGTAAAAAATAAAAAAGAACATCACAATGTGAACATATAACGCCGAAATAATATTTTGGGTTGTTATTTTCAATAATTAATGTAATTTAGAAGTTTTTTTGTAAAATTGCGTGAAAAAAATTTTATTTTATTTTATTTTATTTTGAAAAATAAATACACAGAGTTATATTTTCAGTAAATATGGTTTTATATTTCCAGTTTTAAATCCGATCGATATAATATACTCGCAAATAATTTTTTAAAAATCAAATGGCTTTATTAAAATGATTTTTAACTTTTTTTGTGAAATTTTTATCTTTATTTTTTAATTTTTTTCAAAAAACATATCAGGAGACAAACACCAATTAATAGTTTGAATACAATAACGGCGTATCCTTGGAATATATCCCATTTATATCTAAATAATTACGTATATTTTGAAAAAATTTAAAAAACAGAAAAATTATTGAAAATAGTTAAGAAACCCCAAATAAAACATTAAACTGCAATTATTTTGTAAAAGAAAAACCGAAAGGAAATTTTTATATTTGATTTAGATACATAAGTATTTTTAAAAGCGGGATATTTTATCAATATAACGCATTTGTATCTAAAAAAATCAAAATTATTGAATCCACTCATAAAAAACATTATCTTGGTTTTATAAATATACGCGGTTTTTTTGTAAATTTAGTTCAAATTACTCGAATTAAAAATTAAAAGCATATCAATTTAATTCTGCATTATTTGTTAGGGGGGGGTTTTTTTTTTGAAAAAAAAAGTGAAATCAAATAGAAAATACTACATCTAATAGAAGCTTATCTCAAATTATTCTATTTAAAAATAATTTGAGTGCATAAAAGTTCATTTTTTTTAGCTGCTACTGGTCAATAAGTCATTTTTTGCGCTTTAATTAGTAATAAAATGACTATCGTTTACCAAAAAATATATAATGCACATTATAAGTTTTAAATTGAATTTTATAAGCCCGAAAAAAAAAGATATTTATATTTCATTTATTTAAAATTATAATTAAATGAAATAAATAAAAATGTAAAATTATAATAAAGATAAGCTGTTAAAATGGAAAAATATTTATTTCTAATCCCTTAATGGCTTTTTAATATCATGAAAATCGGTCAAGCAAACGTAAACGCAAACGCAAATATCATTTATTTCTTGGTGAAAATCCAAATATTTTCTCGCCTTGTTTTTATCTGCTCTCCGAAATTGCTTTAGACGGCCGTGATAACTCTCAGAGTATTCTAAAGGAAGCCAATTTAGCATTATTGATGTTTTAAACTTAGTTTATTACAGGTCCTTTTTTATGAATTATCGCGGAAGTGTATATATATATATATATACCCTGATATCCTTATTAGTAATGATTGACCAGAATTGAGGCTATGATAGAAGTAAAGCGTGCGAATCTTTTTGAGGAAACTTCTGATATATCTCCAATCTATCCAAAATTATTTTTAAATCATGTTTATATCTAAAATTAGTTGGAATAACATTTGTCACTCTTCCGTCAGGCTAGTGTCAGTATTCGCTTTTTACACGATATTTTTTTTTTACTTGAAAAAAATCCTTTTGAATCCCTAAAGTTCCAAAAAAAAAATCCGGGAACTTCTTGAATAGATGATTCGATTATATTACACCTTTGGGGTATTGATTATAAGACATCCTTTGTAATAATTGATCTTTTTTTTTTTACAAATACCAGAAAATTGTCCTTAATATTCTTTTTCGTAGAATTTGCCATTATTCTATTATTCTTTGGGAGGAGGTAGGGCTCATTTCAAAGCTCAGATCAATCAAAAAAAATTATGCATACTACTGTGAAAAGGATAGAAAAAATAGTAAGCTATCTCGAAAAGATAGCTTTGGCTTTTTTTTCCTTTTAAGCTTCTCACGTCTGCAATATCATCTCTTAGCTATTAAAATAAAAATAAAAATTCTTGAAAGTTAAATTTCGTCAAATTAATCAAGTTCTGTCCTGTTAATTTGTCAAAGTATGTATCCATCCTTTGAGATTAATACTCTATAAAAATATCTATGGGTATTTTTAATTAGAGCTAATAGTAACTAGCTTCTGCTTGACTTAAAAAGTTTTGGAATCTTAAATATGAAATTCTTTTGAATAAATAAACAATGATTTTCTTTTTTCTATTTATAAAAAATAGCACAAAAGATATTTATGTGCATGTGTATTTATTCAAAAAATTTGATGAATTTTCGTGAATGGGATCCGTAAAAATCATTTTGATAAATTAATCTAATAATTTAATACACACCAAAGTATTTTTAAATTTCATTTATATCTAATATTTTTTTAAAAGTCGAATTTAATCATCAAGAAAGCGAATTTTCTAACTAAATTGTGAGAATGATTTTTTTTTTTTAAAAAAAAGCGTCAGATCAATTTTTTTTTCGTAATTTCAATATATGCTTGCATCTAAATTAAACTCAAATTTCCCATTTTTACTCGTTTTTTTCAAATCGATTGATATAATATTTCCCCCCTCTTTTAATCAAATGGCGATTTCTATTCGAATTTCCGAAAAATTCTAAAAAACTACAGTTATTCAGAATTATTTAGATTATAAAACAAGCTTATTCGTTTGTATATTTAAGAGGTTCTATTGCGTTGATCTTTTATTTGTTTAAAAGCAAGTTTTAATGTCTATTTTTTTTTTCATTATATCGCAAAATTGATTTTTTATTTCTTTTTTAAGAAAAAATATTTGAATATTGATTTTAATGGTTTTCACACGATTTCTTTATTTTTAAGAATGGTTCTTACTAGTTTAAATTTTGATCAAAAAAAAAAAAGAAATATTAATGGTATTAAATTTTTTTGTCCTTAGTTTTATCGGAAGGTCCATTTTTTATATATATTGTGTATTTCGTATACCCAAGGGCTATTTATTGGATATATATATTTATATTTCTTTTAAGGAGAATTTTATTATTATTTTTTATCACAAATAATTGATTTTAAAAGAAAAATTATTAAAATTAAAGTTTTTTTTGACTCAAAAATTGTAATTTAAAAACATAAATTATATTAATTTTCGGGTTTAAGGATTAATAAAATCGTTTTACTATTAATCTTTATTTTATTTTAATATACATTTTTAAATGAGAAAAAAAAAAGTGTTTATTTAATGATTTCATCTTTTATTAGTGCACTTTTTTATTTATAAATATGCTTTATAAATTTTAATAATGATAAATTATATTTTAAGGTTAAATAATTATTGCAAATTTTAAAGCCATAAAAATATTTTATATTTACTAAAAAGCGTACTAGTTTTTTCACAAAAATTAAAGGTAATTTATAAGATAAATTTATTTTATTTTCACGCTTTAATATTTATTTATTTTTGATTATCAATTTTCGTTAAAAATATGTTATGTTCGTTAATATTTATTTATATTATAGCTATAATTATAATCATCAATCATTTGTTTTCAGAATTTTTTTTAGGTATTATATTGATTTATTTTTCCAATTTTATAAAATTCTCGTTATTATTAATTCTTATGTTGGCAAAATCACTGAGTCTCTATTTAAAAAAAAAATGAAATTTTATTTTTCATCTTTTTCTCCATATTAATTATCTTTTAATCCTTCATGCTTCATCTAAATTTTAAATTTAATATAAAGCATAGCTAATAATCACCCTCTAATTATTTTTTTCAATATATACTTTTAATCTATAAATCCTATTTAGTAAAACAGAAAAATATTTTATGGAATTATTATTTCTATTTGATTATATGCCCAACATAGCTCATTTATTTTCATATTTTCATCTTTTTTTTTTCATTATGACTGTTAGAAAACATGTTAAATTTTATTCGAATAGATAATAAATCAAATGATACATATCTATCACTTTTTTTTAAATTTTTAATAAAGATAATTCATTCCACTTTAAAGAGTTTTATTTATATTTCAATTTATATTATACATTATTATCCATTTTAATTAATTGTAATATAGAAAATTTTATTTTTTAAATTTAGCAATTGAAACTCTTAAAATATGCTTTATACAAATTCCATTTCTTTATTCTTTATTTTTTAGCATTGAAAAGGCAAAATACCGAATTATGTGACAATGTGATTCTCAAAGCACACTTTTTTTTAAAAAAATTGTTTTATAGAATATATTTAAAGTTTTATGGCGCTAATTTATAATTCGAGAACTTATTGGATGTTTTTTTTGAATTTTTAGGAACTTAAACTGGATAAAGATAAAATGCATCGGATATTTTTATTTACAGGAAATATTCTTATATATAACTGTTAAAGTATGAATAACTGAAAAATTATAATAAAAAATATCCCAATTTAATTTAATTGATACTGCTTGCATCTTTCCCTTAATTTTTTAAATTAATACAGCTTTGACCCTCTTAAAAGCAATATTGTTATATAGTAGCTATTTCGTTAATTTTTTGTTGAATTTTTTTTCAATTTTTTTGAGACTGATTATAGAGATATTTTTTTCTCTTAGTTTTTTTCATGCGAATCTAGTTATTATATATTTAAATATAATGATATCAGATTTATTCGTCTTTCTAAGCGCTAAATGTATTTTCATAATGTGGGAGATTAGGTTGGCATATAAAGAAATGTATTCATGAAAAAAACCATTGATCCATCTTTAATTTAGATAAATAGTAATTCCAAAATCTCAAAGATTCCGCGTCAAATGAATAAGATTAACTAAAATCTTGAAAATGAAGAAAATAATCAGAATTTGTGAAGTCTGGTGGACTGACACTACGAAAATTACATGATTTTTCTGTGAAATGAGATATTTCCAGTAAAAAAAAGATGAAATGATGGTTCAACATTTAGCAGCTTATTTAAAAAATTCATAGCAGGAAAACGAATTTTTATAACCAGTGAATAAATTTTATCAATCCTAATATAAGAAGAATTCATGAATAAGCTTAATAGTCTCATTGGATTTATGTTAATCGATATATATCTTAGTTCATGACAATATATATCTTCTCAGTAATCCAGGTTACTTGAAGTAATACGGAAGAGTATATCAGTTGGTAGATATGACTTCAATTTCCCTTAGCTATGCAATTGATAGAACTACCAGAAGAATTTATCAAAACTAAGGATATCGATCTTGTTAATGATTTGAATTTTTTTTACTACTGTGTTTTTCGCATATTTTTTACTGATTTTATCTGTAAATAAAATTACTTTGCAGAATTTTTTTGCATTCATCAGATCAAGGTTTTTTAAATTACATATTTTGAAATTGTTTTTTATATTTGGAGTTTAATTTATCAAGTTGGTTAAATTAAAAAAAATAGCTAATTTTAGGGTCTATTTAGTGAAAATGAATAAAATTTTATGCTTTTTTTAACTCCTTTTACACAAAAATTATAATTAAATTTTTTACCATGATATTTTAAATATGATTTTGCTTTTATTTAGTTTTTTTTTTTTTTGATTTAAGCTCAATAGTGAATTTTTCCATAATCATTAAAGATATAAATGTATTTCTGATGAAAATAAATTAAATTAAAAGCATTAATATTCATAAATGTATTCATTATATGTACCTGACAATCTCTTGGTGTTTGCACAAGTTTGATATAAAATTTTCTAAAATTATTTATAGCGAATTATTGATTTTATCTACCTATTTTCAGCCCATGTTTCAGAAAGTTTTTTAAAAAGTTTTTTTTTGAAACTTCATCCAAATCAGGAATTTTAAATGATAAATGCTCTTTTTTTTTCTTGCATGTATTTAAATTTATTTTAATTGAATACTATAATTATAATTTTCCTTGCTAATTTTAATTTTTTATTGATAAATATCATATTGAATAATCTTTTTGTTATGTTTAATAAGCAAGAAATTTGAGTCTTATTATTTCAATTTTTAGAAGGCATTTTGATACATTTTTTTGGAAAATTTTAGAGTATAACATATTATAGAGCGTTGAAGTTCATTGATTTTCGTATTTTTTGTAAACTTTTAACAATATTCTTGCATTAAATTTTAAAAATCAATGATATAATATAATGGTATGGTCATATATTGATACTCTTTGACTTACTTGAATATTTAATTTAAAAATAGAGGAATTATTAGTGGTTTTTATAATTTTTCTCGACAAATTCCATACCACTTCCATTTTTTTTGAATTTTAAGAACAGAAATACAATTTTTGGAGCATATATCTAAATATGACCGAATTTTGCCTAGTTTACCGCAAAATTTCCCGCGATGTATATGGATTTTTTCGATTGACCCCTTTATTGATTTGATCAAACCCAAAAAGAATATGAGTCAAAAACACATATAGAGAATCGAGTTATATCCAGTTATAAAACCCGTTATAGAGACCAGGTAAAATCGGATCTTGGGATTTTTTCGGAATTTATTTTTTATATTTGCATGTTTTGTGTGGCTATTTAATTTATGGGATTATAAAATTGGCTCGAGTGAGGCCAAATATTACTTGAGAACTATTTTTTAAAATGATATTCACCGTCGAGTGATTCCATTTTGAAGCTTTGTATCCGTTGCGTGATAATTTTTGATGTTTTTATTGTAGGGTTTTTTATCAGTTTGTTTTTAAAGGAATTCATTTGGAAGAAATATTTTCTTTTAGGAATGTTAAAGAAGCAGATATAGATGTAATAGTTTAAAAGATCTGGCTCATAAATTTTAATTACTCCTTATAATTGATTTCAAATATAGAAAAAAATGAATTTATAATGTAATCTAATTGAATGTAAATTGAATCCCAGGCATGTATTTATAATAAACAGAAACTAATATTTCAAGTTTAAATAGATGAAGATTGGGAAGAAGGGGGGGGGGGTTCAATGTAAATTTTCGAATAGTTTTTTGTTAAAATATATATATTGAGATTTAAAATTTCCAGTAAATGAGTTTCGGGATTATTATTTTTTCACTTATTAAAGATCAGATATTTCCACATTTACTTAATAGAGTACTGATTATATCTTGAAAAGTCTCAATGTATTCACAACATACATCATCAAATCAAATCTTAAAGAAAAAAAGGTGTATGCTAATACCGGCAATAATGTGGGAGATGAATGTAATTTTATGCTTTTTTCGGTTGGAGATAATTAGTTTCTGTGTATTTTTTTGAGATTTTCAGGTAAATTTCACATATTGATGTATTCATATATTTGAGTTTCAGATCTTTTTTTGCCCTGAATATTTTTAGAAAAAATGGCTGATTGATATACATAATTATAAGTTTTAGAAAAACTAAATTTTAACATAATACTTGAATATAAGGAATTTGAAAGTCTAGTCATTTAAAGAGAAAGGCTTCTATATTAGTTGCCAGGCGATTCACCTAAACTTTGATCCTAATATCAAAAAACAAATAAATTTACAAATGAATGTTGATATTTTGGTGTTTCAAACTTTTTTGTTATAAAAAAAAACAGTATTGAATCCACGATCAGTGAAAAAAAATAATTTATTTTGTTAATTTTTTAATATCAAAAAGATTTTTTTTTAAAAAAAACTATCTGACTCAAGGCTAGAGTGTTTACAAGTTTTAGCCAGGCGCTCTTTATAAGGTTAGACTTTTCATGGCCAGAGTTGTGGAGTTTCAGCATACGTGTTCAAATCCGGTTAAATTAAATCGAATATATCATTAGTGCCCAATAAACCGTATAGGTTAAATGCCGATTATGCTTTGTGGGCTGAAAGCACAAAATTTGGATCTGATGAAAATATAGAATTGGGTTTAATCCGATACCCTTTTTTTTTATTTGTGGGAGTTTAGACAAGAAAAAGTAGTCGTTTTATCCCTTTCAGGGCTGGTGGTACAAACATGGCATTCTTTTTATGCTCAATGTCATCATTAAGTTTTTTTTTTTTTTTGTATCACGGAATTTTATTGTAAGATATGTCATCATTAAGCTAGTATTATTTGTATACTGAAGGATTAATTAAGAATTTGGACCAATTATAATCATTTATACACAATAGGAAAAATGCAAGGACTTGGTCCGGGATAGAGTTATGGCGCAATGGGAACGAAAATGGGTTACAGCACCTGAAAATGGGAACGATTAGTGTTGTGGTTTATATCCTGTACCATCTATTCTTACCTTAAACCCTAAAAGAGCTGGAGGGGTTAAGGCCCACTTGAAATCGAAAATGGCGTTTACAAAAATTTGGGGGAGGGGAGGGATGAGGTTGTATACTGTTGATCATGATTATAGATTTTCAATAGAGGCGATGAATGGATAAATTAAATTTCTCATTCGTAAAGTATTCATGGTC
>LSSL01000230.1:33143-104862 GCA_001953115.1 Smittium mucronatum | reverse complement strand
CCTTTATTGACCAAAAAGCTGAGCGAACAAGTTTTTGCACCGCTTTAAGAGGGATAAAAAAACCGATATGGAAAGGCTAGCGGATAGGTGGATTCAGCAATATCGGATTAATAAAGATGTAGGCAAACCAGGTTGCGTATTATTCAAGAATTTGTAACAATGCATTCTATCCATCACTAGGAGGCTATTTTCAGAGATTGGTTGCATTTGATTTTATCAAATTAATTAAAAATTTATTGGTCGCGAAAATTAAAATAGCTCTGGAGTTCGGAGGGCAGAGGGCAGGCCAAGTTTCGGTGGTGGCATTATTTGGATTATGAGAGCATGCTATAAAATCTATTGGCTAAAAACAGTCCATATAGTATCTGCATGAGTTTGCCGTTTTGGTGTTTAGCTAATATATTGCAGCGAGACCAGAGATCAATAACTCGGGTTTCCCATACTATGGCTACAAGTAAGGAAGGGTGGAATTTGCCAGACAGAATCGAGAAGAGATAGATCCGAGTCGAAATAACTTGGATATTGGAGCAGATATCACGCTCACCCCTTGATTTTTCGGGAAAAGGTTTAGTAACAATTTCGGTTTTTATGTATGATATTTAGGATTGTGCAGAGCGAATAGCCTCCGTTTTTTATATTTATTAGCCAATGGTCCACGGAAAGCGTGGCCACAGAAAAAGATATGCGAAACGGCGTCAGCTATTATTAGGGGGGGGGGGATGAAGTGTTGTTCCTAATATATTGAGGCCGCATTTTCCAGATATTATGTTTTATAGATTTTTTATGTATCTATTCCCCTTTAATTAAATTCTGTAATCTACTCAAGACCACTATAGTATTGTAATCAATAAACTAAAATAAAAAATGAGCGACCAGAGCCACGGTAAAAGTGATCAGACAGAATCAAATAACGTTAATCAGGCAGCTGTTCCACTTCTCCCTACCCCAAAAAGTCAAAACCAAAATATAATTAGAAATGAAAAAGAAGCCGTACCGATCAAGAAAATTCCAGCCTCAAAAGGTTCAGAAATATTGCTATCAAAGCTGATCAAATTCTTTACTGCCCATGGGGGTTGTGATAACGCTATTATGCTTATTCAGTACTCTTCAAAAATACTTGTATGGCTGCTAATGCGTTCTCCAAAAAGGATGGGAGCTGCAAAGCGATTAGCTGCCCTTTCTGCTATCTTATCTGACTACCGTATTTGCGGCAGGGTTACTGATTTCTTCCCACTTTACATTTCTTCAATACATACCATTCTCAAACCTCCTTCTAGCAAACTACTCCAATTTACCACCACTCTCCAAAGTATTTCAATGATGTTATTCTATCCCCTCGAAAGAGCATACTGGCTTGGTTTGCATGAAATAGTCCCAATGTCCATGGCTTCTGTTGGGAGAGTGGGAATAGCCTCCGTCCGCTTTTGGGCCATTTGGGTAGTCCTTAATTTCCTCAGATTGGGGATTAGCTACAAGGACTTGATGGCCCGTCGTGTTGAGATCCTTGGTTCTCGGAAATTGTCTGCCGAGGCCATGCAGAAAGAGTTGGAGGAAGTTGATTCCCAAGTAACCAGCTGGAAATGCAGTTTGGTCAACAATCTGGCTTATTTCCCACTCACTTTACACTGGAGTTTCCCCAATGAGATCGTCCCTGATGTTGCAGTTGGTATCCTGGGCACAATCGCTGGTTTAGCTTCTGCCATCAACAGATGGTCCAGCTGATTCTCACAAACTGATTCTTTCCACTCCTTTATCTTTATTTATTAACTTTACTTGTTTCTTCGTATCCCCCCCCAAGACTTTTTTGACTTTCCTGTCCTTCAATCAGTAGACTAAATTTCTTCATTATTTTTACATCCAATGTTTTGTTGTTTTTTTTTCCCTAGCGTAATGGGAATATATTGTGGTTAATCGGCTAAACAATGATATTAAGCATCGTTCTAATTTAGTGAATAAGCCCATGTCTTGTGGCTCCTTGAATGCTTAGAATTTATTGTGCCTAGGACTGCGTGCACGGAAGCTACTACCTATAAAATGCTGTATGAGCCTATACCTAGTGTACTTTTTTGAGCAGTCTAAAATGCGTTTCTCAGCGAATAATATAAACAAGTAGCTATCCAAATTAAGATATTGGGCCAACTTGATCTCTATAAAAGCCTGAATGGTTGGATTGGCTAAAAGTTCCACAGTTTTCGCGCAATTTTATTTTTTGTCCTTTTTATTCGCTTTTTAACTTTTCATTTCATTTATTGCATAGAAATTCCTTTTTATTTGAGCATATTTGTGTATTTTTATGAAAATGTGGGTTTCGCGAAAATAAGCAAAGCCATTGAAGCTTTAATTAAAAGCAAAAATATATTCTCTTCAACATATATTTAAATTTTATTTTTGCCTTCCATTGTTCCACAAGTATCTTCATTTAAAGTGTATGAGCTACAGCAGGTATAGTTTTACTCACAGCTATTTCCAATTTTAGGTTTATACAACATATGGAGGGAGGGTGTTAATTCAATAAAGAACAATTAATTTATTCTTTTGCTGTTTGTTCTAAATTATTCAATATTGTATTTTTCTTTAGACTTTTCGAGCAAGATTCTTTGTCAAGTTTGTCCGAGCTCGATAGTGAGGAAGACTACATTGATGTAGAAAGCCCTTTCTCTATTCAAAGCGATGAAAACGAAAGTGTTAGCCTCATTTTATCAGCAGATATCCATAAATCACTTTTGTCAGGTACCTCTGCTCTTGATTCCCAGCTCATATGCTCTAAATGTCACGATTTAGTGTCGGTTTCCAACTTGAAATTTAAGGCTCCAAAAGGAAACAAACAATTCTGTGGTGATTGTATATCTAATTCTCCAAATATTACAAAAATCAAACTTAATTGTGATTTAAAAAATAATAATGACACTCTAATCTTGAAAGATGGAGCTGAATCTGAACATAAAGAAAAATATTCAGATACTAATCTACATGGTTCAGACACTTTGATTCCTGAAGAGGATAGAAAATCAATTTATGATATATCCGATGAAGATATATCTGGTGAGCCCGATAAAATAAAGAATTCAATATCCACTAAAAACAAAAAAAAAATAATTTGCACTTCTGATCAAGAATTTTCGCACGATGATTTAAGCAGTTTTGAAGAAAGCGATTTTAAGGAGCCTGTATTAAATTCTGGGGGTGATTCCGATTGGGACGAAGATTTTAAAGAAGCTGTTCCCAAGAAAAAGAAAGAGAAAAAAACCAAGAATAAGCCCTGTGATAAAAATTCAAAAAAATCCCATATACTTGGAGAGAAGGAAGTTAATCTATCATCAAGAGATACTTTTCTTAAGAAAGATTCGGGGCCCGGATTCTCAAATACAGAAGATAATTCAAAAACAAAAAAAGTTGTAGATTCACTTGAAAAACAGGATAAACAGAATATATTAAAAGGAAAAGATGAAAGCTCAATTCATATCAAAAATGCAAATATTTCTAAAGACTTTACTAAGGAGGATATCGGAATTAATACGGCATTTAAGGCAAATAATAATGTGGCGAAGATAGCAAGTTTAGACACATCACTGCCAAAATCAAAATCAAATATAATCACACAAGGTTCTTCTAAATACTCGCCTATATCGGTTAGAAAAACATTAAGCGATATTAAACAACCAAAACGTTTAAATGTGCATCCCATTACAAGTCCCCGTAAAACCTTCAAATGCCCCAGTTTTTCATCGCCCAATTCGACCAAACCCAGCAACACGCCTTATAGCCCTACAAAAAATAATCCAGAAACAATTACTAGACCACATTCAGGGACGGCGTCTATTAATTTTGGAGCTAGCCTCAAGTTGAGTGGATTTAAAAGACCTTCTATAGATGGACATGTTACAATGATGTCAGGGCCAAGACGAGTGGGATTAAGTAGAAGGTTTGTCTCAAAAACTAAAGACTCGTCCTTGCACCCGTACTTGAACAAAAGCAAACAATAAACGAATGGAGAGGGAGTACCATTAAATTTGGACATATAAATCAAATTTTAAATGATTTGGAGATCAGCCATGATGAGTATATTTCGATGGAAAATATGTTAAGATTAATGGTGAAAAGTTACAAGAGGCTTTTACTTTTCAAATTTTCAAGATTAACGAGTTGGTACGTGCGATAAATAGATCATTTGGGATCATTTCTTTTTGATAGAATTTGTAGCTGACCTCAAGAATAGTTTGTGGCGTCAAAATATGAATAATAGTATATAGTTCAATTTCTCTGTAGGTTTTGTAAATTAGGTATATATATTTATATATTCATAAAAGTGAATGTATAGATTTAGAAAAATAAAGGATAGTTAGTATTTTTTTTTATTTAGATGTTGAATCTTTTGTATGAAGCATGATATATATATATATATATTTTGAGTGAGAATCGGTTCACTTTTAGACGGAAATATGCGCTTTTTTTAACTAAAATATGGAGGAGAAGCGATTTGGGATATTTACTGGAATAAAGAAAACTCGAAAGCCGGCAGGTCTAGTGGGGGGGGGGGGTTGGTTTAGTTTGAGTATACCGATAATAGCCAAAATTAAAAACTAGTCGGGTCATGATACAAAACAACATTTTTAGTACAAAAAAAATAGAGTGTTTCCGTCAGAATCAACGGCACTGTGAGGGCAGGTGAAAAATGTAGTGGCATTATCAGCACATTGGATCATATCCAGCAATTAATATAAACTCATTATTTTATTTTTCGCTGAAAAGGAGGATGGGGGAGACGAAGGGGTGTGTATGTGTGTAGTTAGAGGAAATGGGTGTAAATGCACCTGCTTTTCTACATTAGGTATGCGTGACGTAAATTTTCTGATATAAATGACCTGGCAATTAATAGCTTTTTTTTTAAAAGAGGGTGTTTGTGTTCAAGAAAAAGGTAAAGCAAAAAAAATGTTTGGATATTGATTCTTGAATGTTAAAATAACAAGCATTTCTATATAATTGTATACTTTTTGGTAATTGGAAATTTAACTATACTTTTCCGCCATTGAAAAAAAAAAAAATCAGCGTAATATTTTAGCCATTTCAGGAACGATGGAACAATAGTCGCACTTTTCTCTCTTAAATTGACAAACCAGAATTTGATCCAAAAGAAAAAGTACCTGATTTGAATTGACTTGTCGATTTATTGCCAGATTGGCAAAATCCCACATTTATTTCAAACACAAAACTGGTTCATTTATTTTGTCGTAACGAAACTGAAGGTTTTTTTTCATTTTTTTCATTTTTTTTTCAAATTAGTCGGAGTTTCAAGTTTACTGATCTAAAAAAAAAAAACGAAAATTATTTTTCTTTGGCTTTTTTTAATTTTCAAAAGTTGTGGTTTTAGATGACGTGTCCAATAGTTTGCATGCATGCTTTGTTTTTGGCTTAGTGGAGCTTCAAATTGGTGCTGATAAGTATATCTCTGATTTGGTTGGCTGTGATCGGAAGGTACTGGCAGCTCACAGGCTAGACTTCGAAGGGTCATGGTCTGCATCTGACTTTTATAAGAGTTTGCGAGAACAAGTTGGCAAATCAGGCAGCTCCTAGTGGGGTATCAAAAAGATCCAGTCCACTTTCCTGTTGCCTGCCATTACCAAAGAGGAGATGCTCTAATCCCTTCTTCCAACTCCCACCCCTCTTAACCTTAATATACAGGCTATACTCTCCCTCCCTTTCCCCAACACCCACCACCCACCCTTATATACCTCCAAACTCTCCCGCTGTTTGTTCGCTTCTAACTTTTGGGTTTTTGGCTTCGACTTGCCTCTTCAAACACTCCCTTTTATATTATATTCACCTATCAGGTTTTCTATGCAAGTTTTATCCTTTTTTATTTTTTTCTAAAAAAATATACCTATAGGTTTGCAATAATGATCATCAAGGCAAAAAGCTTAAAATCTGTACTTTCTCAAACCTTAACTGCTGATGTAGTAATGTGCGCGTAAGTAATTTATTACCGAAATTTCGTTTCTTTCCTTTTCATGACGACTTCTTCATCTTCTTCCACACTCACACCCACATCCCACCTTCCTCACTAACACACATACATTTTTTTTAATACATAGTATTTTTAGCCGAGATGGCGTTCTGTTATCAGAGGCTCATTCTCCAAACTTCTCTATGGAACTTGATTTGTCCACCGATTCTCCCCATTTGCTTTTGCAAAAAACTCCCGAAGCTTCAGAGTTGACTAATTCCCTTATACAAAACCCTCTTTCTCTGCCCTCTGATTCAAATAAAGGTCTTGTGTCTAATTACAATTCCTTCGAAACCTACGAATCATCCAGTCGTGTAAATACTCCTGTTATTAGTGTAAACGATGCGAATTTTAGTTCTTTCAAAGATAGTAGAGAGCCCAGTATAGGTATTATCCCCTTCCAAATATCTTTCTAATATATTCCACACACAAACACAACCCCTCCCCTCCCCTCCCCTCTTTCTCTTTTTTTTTTAATCCAAAAAAATACTACGTCTCATACGACTCTTCTTTTCCTATTACTTGCAGAAAGTTACAGCAAGAACCAATTGACCACTTCAACCAGTGAATCCATCAAGAGTTATCTTGCTATCATTGCCACTTTGTGGACCCGCTACGAACGTCTCAACAGCTTTGTTGGTGCCTACAACGATACTGAAGAACCCTCTTTTGATCACCAAATCGATAATGATTTAGATGTTTTGTCCATAGAATCAATGGTAACTATTTGTTGCTTTTTTTTATTTTAAGCCTCTATCTTCATCCTATCTCCTATATTGTTCCTCATCATCCTTAAATATCATTCCTCTCGTTATCGCTTCTTTAGAGCCAAAAGACTATCATTATGTCGTTCCACCAGCACAGACTGTTGCTATTAGGATCCCCCTCAATACCACTAGGTCTTTTAAAAGCTAAAGTAAATTTCTTTTCCTTCCTTCCTTCCACCCACTTTTACTTTTCATTCTCTTAAAACACCATTTTTTTTCTTTCTTATCTAGGCTCAATCCCTAAAATCTCACCTTGAAAACTCCCTCCAACACTGATTACTCCCTCTATCCCTCCCTGCCTCACCCCTCACCCCTACCCCTTCATTCCTGTCTAATCAAACTATCCTTTACTTGTATAAAAGATCCATTATATCCAAACCACCTCTTTTGCTTTTCTAATCTTTATTTTTTTTTTTACTTTTAATAACATCTTCTTTAGTCATTATCAAGTTGCTTTTTTATTATTTTGGTAAATATTTTATTTTAGCTTTCAAATAAATTTTCCCAACCAAAAAAAATTCATTATTTTAAAATCTATTTAAATAATAAAAAACGCTTACTTGGACATCACTCTGCATTTTATTTATAACTTTTAACTTGTAAAAAATAAAAGAAGACAACAAAGCTACAATCTAAAACATCCAAAAACCTCTCAACAAAAATAAAGCTTGAAATTTACTCATTAAAATATCATTCGGAAGCTTTAACAATACAACCTAGAGGATCACTTTAAAACATCGGAACGCCCGGCATATACGATGTATTCCCAACGTATTGCCAAAATCCTTTGAACCCCGTAACGTATTCCAAAAATAGAGTTAATTGTTTGGCCATCTCGCTTACCGACCATATCCCAATCTGCTTCAGTCTTCTGCTTCTTTCTCTTTGGTCTACAACCATCTTGGCAAAGGCCTCTCCAATACCATCGCTCACCAAATACACTAAATCCGAATCGTAGGCATTCCAAGACCCGTCAAAATTCTCTATATCTACCCTCAATTGGCATTTTATCGGAAGATGTACCCTGTGGCTATTCATGTATCCCAAAATGGGTCTAATGAGAAGAGTACTGTTCAGGTAGCTTAAGTGTGGTGTAGTAAGAGGAACGTTTGCCCTTATGTTATTGAAATTAAACTGTATATCGAGAAATACAAATCTTGAGTTCTCATTTTTCTGGTTAGAATATACAGATGACTCCTCCCCCTCCTCGTATTTGCCATTGTTATGATATAAAGATCCTGTTCCTGGATTGGCTCCGGAATTGCTTTTTGCCTCAGCTAATATTTCATGGGCTGTTTTATGAGCTCCAACTATCATCTCATTAGATTCAGTCTGACCTTCAGATACTTTCACTGAATTTTCAACATTTGAACCCTGTTCCCATTCCATAGTTCGTTTTCTTTGCAAATCCAGCCTACGATTAGCTTCGTTCTCAAACTTCTTTTTCGTTTTTTCCTTCAATATCTCTGCTGGTCTAGAATCTAGAGCTCCAGATTTATTCAGAATTCGAACCAATAAGCTGTCAGAAACTTCTGGGTTTAGTACATCGTTAGAACTAGGAAGGATAACTACGTCGATTGATGTAGCTAAATCTGTAATAATTTTTTGAAATATTTCTGAGGGATTGTAGTTGATGCAGTTGGGGTTTGGTATTAGTACTGAGGCGTTAATATCTACTGTTCCGGAATTTATCCAGCCAACTGGTCCTTCAACACCATAATTTAAATGTGATATTGCCAAGTTATCTACCTTTATTTCAGTGGTGTTATGGGTACTACTCAATTTCTCTCTCATCCTGTTTATTGTAGAATTACTCTTAATCTCAAGATCGCTCTCACTTTCTTGAATTACACTATTTTTTGCATTTGAGCTGGTCCCTATAGTGATATCGTCCTCCATTAGATCAATACCAGATAAATTGATTTCACTTTTAAGGGATTTTATTTTATCAGAACTCATTGGCCTTAGCTGTCTAATACTAAAAAGACTGGTGTCATATATACCAACGATTGAGTTTGCATTCAAAATATCATAAAATAGCCATTGTTGTCTAAGTCTATCCAGAGAAGCATTGTAAACCGAGATGTTAATTGGCCGGAATTCGGGATTTAGTAAGGTTATCGAAATATCTTCTATATCTACAGAATTAAAGTCAAAGTAGCCGGGACGATGGAGTTTTCTATCCTCTTCGGGTATGTAAGGCACCGAATAATCATAAGTGACATGTCTTCTATCGACGTACCCTCTTATTCCACTAAATTTACAGCTACTCACTATGCCCTTTCCGTCAACCCATCTAACTAAAGATAGCTCTACATCTATTTCATCGATTTTAATTTTGTAGTATGTAAAATTCAAATCAGGAATTTGCTCTGTGCTTGTTTTTGGAATTAATGCGTGTTGAGGCCCACATTCAACATTTACATTTTTTAATGTAATTTTTCCGTTTTTCCATTTTGGAAAAATGGTACTATCAATAGTTATAGTGATACCTATTGCATTTGAAATGTATTTGCTAACAATTCCTGAAACTGTTGATTCGAGATTTAGCTTATTTAGAATAAATAGTAAGACAGATGCGAATGTTGTAGTCCCAATAATTATCCAAATAAGGTTTGAAAGTAGAATCCAAGAACCCAAGGCCATTCTATCATCTAATGTCCAGGGCCTCCCACTTGAAGAGCCTTTTAAAGCGAATTGGATATGAACAAAAAATCTCCTGATAATACTATTATGCTGAGCTAAAATATTAGACTTCTCCAATTTGTTCTGTATTTTTTCAACACTATCACGCTTTCGAGTCAATTTATCAATAGAGGATTTTATATCGGCATACGGATCGTCATTTTTTTTAGATAATGGCTTCGTTTCGTACTTGGTTACGAAGCCACTTTGTGATTTTGAAGAGAAACACCGAGAAAAATATCGAGTATATAAACCAGCAGGAAATTTAATATTTTGAGATTTCACAGCAGGCGAAAATCGATAATGAATTTCAGAACGCCTAAATTTTAAGAGATCAGACCTTGATAAAGCACATTTTGGAATGGGAGATTTTACCACATGATCTGGATTTGCGTTAGTTTCGTTTCCTATCAATAAAAGCAACAGGCCTGAAAGTTTATATGAGTTGAAAATGCCTTCTTTGTCAGAATCATGGTTAAAAGATTTACTAAAGAAGGTTGAAACTGTCCAACAAAATGCTTTCCTGATGAATAGTACATTTAAAGGATGCGTTGAATAACTAAGCGCTAGTTTAGCAGGATGGAAAAATCGAAAAAGGCTATTCCATTTTGTAGTTCCAATTATTCTAAGAGTTTGTAGGTGTAGTTTGTGTGAAATGGCCGTGCTTATGTTTGAGGGAATGTTATTTAATGTCGTAGAAAGATGAGTTGAATTATGAAGGAAAAAGTGCTTATGAATTCTGGAATCTATAAGGTTGTCTAGTCTAGATCTGGGCGAAGAAGGTATATGGGAGGCTATCTTCCTGGAATTTCCAAAATATCTATATGACATAATTGTATTTATAAAACAGATACCTATCACAGGGAGAAACTTGTAGCTGGTTCCATACTTGGGTGTTGGAAATTGTTTTTAAGCCTATACATATGAAATAGAACTCGAGATAACCCACTTTGTAAAACACGGCTTACATTTAGTGTAGGATCGAATTTCACCTTCGCTGATTTTACCGACTATTTTTAATCCAATAAAATCTATTTTTTTGGTTTTTTTTGGCTAAAAACACACCTATTTTTTCCTGTTTCATGATTGGAGTGTAATACTCTGTATACATTTATCAATTGGGATTCTTGATAGCATATATTAGTGGTTTTTGCCAAATAAATTTTGCTTATTAGGAACGCCTAATTTATTGGTGTTTTAATAGAACACTCAAAAAATCTCTTCATGGCTGGTAGCACTAAAATCATGCACATTTCTTAGCATTATTATTTCTTGATTTTAACTTCCAATTGTTCTTAAGGTGGATTTTTATTAATCCAATTGAGGTTAGATACTATGGAGATATTATCTCTGAACTAAAAATGAGGCTAGAATAAACCAACTCTTCCATGTGTAAAATCCTCTACTCACTTTTATTTGCTACAATTTGATGTGTCTAATAACTATAATTTAACTAAGCCTATTAATGGTCATCGTGTATTATCTGTACGAAAAAATCATTATTAGATGTAAAACATATATTTTTGTGTGCTCTCCACTTAGTTTGGCAGTAAAAATATGGAGGAATTATGTTATACAGTAGAGTGTTAGTAATATTATACTTGAAGTAAACATAATAATTTTTACCATACTATTGGATAAAGCCAAGTCGAAAACTCTAAAGATAATAAAATCTAGTGAATAAAATAATTATTTAATGGTATCAAGAGTGCAGTATATGAATAGCTTTATCCTCATCAACTTTTCTTTAGAAAAGTTACTCTATCAGAAGATTTATTTTTAAGCTTTTAAAGAATCTATGATTTAAGGGTTAAATATAATTAGATACAAAAGTAGGATATTCCTTACAAAATTATTTAAACTGATACAAAGTTTTCAAAATGATACAAATCCAATAAATGCGTATTTTTCGCAGCGAGTGATTATGCAAATAAATACAAATATAACAGGATTTTTTATTGGCTTATTAAACGTTTGAAGCTATGGCTTTGCATCAATTTTTATCTTTATATACTTTTGCTTTCAACTGGGTTATTATTTTTTTGTAACTGTAAACGTTAAAAGAAATCATTTTTGGGTTTAAATTTTTATCCTCCAGCATAAAAAAATGAGCTAAGTTTTTATTAAATTCTCTTAATGAAATTAAACATAAAACTTAATCTTTTTTTTGTAATAATATGAAGATAAATTGGATTTCTGCCAGCAATTTTGTAAAAATCGATGATGATGATGATGATGATACTGTTTCAAAATGGAGAATACTAAGTAAAAAAATATTAAATAAACTTCAAACAATTTTCTGTTATAAAAACAAAAACCATTTATAATTTCCCTCTTAATTCAAAGCAGATCAGTATGAAGATGGACAAAAAAATACACAATTTAAACTTGATTTCAAATGTGATATGCTGCCACCTGACCCCATAAGTGAAAGATATAACAATAAAAATCCATTCCATTAGAGGGTTTAGACTCCAGGAAATAAAGCAGAATATTCTTTTCAAGAACTTGAAAATTAGGAATATCAAAATTTATAGAATATCATGAAATTTTAGACTAAGTAATAATAAAAAGGGGCTCATAACTAATGATGTTACAAATGATTCTTATCAGGGCAAATCTTCAAAAAAAAAGACTTTTACACAGCATGTATATACACCTTTAGTTTTGATCCAAAAGAGTATTATTTATTAAAAATTATTCATATAGATATCAGTCTCAAATAAATTATTTGGATAGATAAAGCCTGGGTACTGATGATTTCTAAATACCTATATAGTCTTACAAAATTCTTTAAAATGATACATATAAATACCACCTATCGGCTAATCGATTTGAGAAATCCTGTTATAGTATTGGGAATAAGCGACACCAATAGAATTTTTATTTAGACTGAAATCTCTGTTGTATCTGATGAATATTCTGAGACCTATAAATATGTTTTAGAAAGTTTGAAGAAAGAAGTAGGATCAATTAGTGTATTTTCAGTACCTGTTCATATCATAGGAGATTTTTCGCCTTCGATACTCAGTACTTTAGATGAGATTTATCTTAATTTTATCTGTGTGCACTATTGGGCACATTTTTTCAGAAACGTGGAAAAGAAGCTAAAATGTGTAGAAGCCGGGATGAAAACTGAAATTTCGCTTGAAATAAAGTTTCTAAAACTTTAAAGATCTAAAAGAGAATTTAAAATGGTTTTATTCTTTTAATTTCAAAGATTTACAATCAAATTTAAACTGACCAGCTCGTCTATTATTTTTTCAAGAACCATGCTAACGAAAATACATCATGATTTGAAGATTGCAATTTTTATAGAACTAGTACCAAAAACTGTTCGGAAAGATTAAAATTAAAGCTTAAAAGCTCTTATTCAAACCAGAAAAGGACAGAAATAATATCTTTCATATATATGCCAAAACTGGTTGCTCATGATTTTTCCTTGGAAAAAACCACAGATTTTGATATGCCAAATTATAATAAACGCGAATTAATCAACTCGAATGAAAATTTATTTTTTAACTTTGCAGAAAAAATGCTATAAAAAATATTTTTTGATTTCGAAACCAGTACCATCAGCTGATAAATTGATTTAATTAAAAATAAAAAAATGGCAGAAAATTATATTAGCTTCAGAGAATACAAAAAAAAGCACTCAGGACACTCTTTTCGTGCAATCATAAATTAAGTAAATTTGTGTTATGATGTTATATGTAGCCAAAACAATTTTATTAAGCATGAATATTTCCATATATATAAATTATTTGAAAGTCATTCGGAAAGTTGAATATGATAAACTAAACCTTGATTCCTGAAAAAAGGTTAAAAAAAGACCACAGAATAAATTAAAAAACAATTCAAAAATTCTCTTTTGATAATGTAGCTTTTTTATTCAAATTAAACCTTTATAAAAACCAATCGATACTAACTTATAAGCCACTGAGAGTTTATCCAGGATAAAATTTAGGTTAAACGATATTATTTTTAGGGATTATTTTACTTTTTACATTCCGCCTTTACTCTTTTAAAAAAATTACGTGGTTTATTTATCAAGATTAAAATAAAAAGATAAGAGGAGTTTCAAAAAATTGTCTGATTATTAACTCAATATATATATTACATAGAGCTAACTTATGATTTTAAACATTCTTCATAAGAGTGTTCTTTTTTCTCAAATTTTTCTATCAAGTATTATGAATTGAAATGTGAAAGATGATTTAAAACTTGGTTATTAAACAAAGCCTGCATAATTTAGTATGAATATTACTAAATAAAGTGTGGAAATTCGTACCTATAATAATGTAAAGGACCCACACACCCAAGATTTTCGATTATATACCCAGAAGTTTTATTCAAAAGAGCCAAATAAATTTATAAATAGATAAAGACACTTATTTTAAAATCTTATTTTTATTCGAAATCTCCCAAATTTATTAATGCACAAATAAATTTAAATATAAATTTAATCGGTCTTTCGAATTTTTATATTATATTTTTCTAATGATAATAACCCATAGTAATAATTCTGGAATTTTTTTACAGTTTTTAGAAAGTCTTATACTAAATTTAGTACAATTAGACCTTAAACAGATAATGTCCCTTCATTTGAAAAAATCTATTAAACAAAGATAATGATTTTACCTCAAATAATAAAATATATTTTACACTTAATTTTAGGCCAAATAAACCAAAAAAAATCTTGTAAGATTAGTGTTAATTATTATAATCGCTCACAGCAAAAAAGCGTCCATTTAATGGATCAGTGTCAATTTGAAAAGTTTGTATCAATTTACATGATTTTGTATTTTATATCTCAATCTTGTATTTCTTTAATCTCTCGACATTATTTAAGATTAGCTACACTATAAAATGAATGACTCATAAAAATAATAATAAATTGGTTGCTTGAAATTTTTTACTAAATTTATCATTAAAGAAGCCCCGAAGAAAAACCATAAGACCTCTTCATTTTAACAAGAATTATAAAAACGGAAATAGTGGTTTAACCTAAATTCATTGAGATACCTAAATAAATAATAATAATAAACTTTTTGAATCACATTCGCTGAGAATGGACAAAAGATAGTGGAATTTTCTTACCCAAGGACCAGTTCAATTAACTAAAGATACCCACAAAAAAATGATACAGCCCCAAGCTCAGTCAAGAAAAATCATCAGTCTCTTTGCTCAATACATCTGGTGATTGCCAAAGCATAAATACGGACCAAATATTTTGTATATAGGATAATCAAGATAATCCCTGTGGTTAGCATATCAGATGGTCAGTATATAAGATTATTTAGTAAAATAACACTACATTCCAAATTTGCTGTTTCAGTAACTTGAATAAAGTTAGAAAATATATAAAAAGTACCAAACCTGCTAGAGAACACCGATAAATCGGTTTATTGTACATCAATCTTTCGATGAAACAGAAGAAAATAGTCACTATTATATCCAAAAATATCAGTATTCAACAGAAAAAAATTAATTCTTTTAAAACTGCAAGAATAATGCGATATCTAATGGATATTCAGAAAAATTACCAATATGGCCCTAGTGACTAACTAATAAACCGTTTTTGAACAAAAATGGAATTCAGGATACAAAATCACCAGTAGAAATTTCATAGGATGATTAGGGGCTCCAGGAAGTTTTCTCGATAAAGAATTCAAAAAAATTCGCATAAAAGTGGTTTCTCATCTATTTCCAAACACAATTAGTCAAAGTTGACAGGAAGAAAATGGGTTTAAAACATTGTGGATGATTATTTTAGAATACCGTAAAAGAGCCCAAACTCTTTTCCTAATCTCCTTCAATCAGCTGGAAAAAAACCTATTTAGGAAGTCTAATAATCTCCTAAGGGTTATGTATATATATTGAGAGAAAAACAAAAAAAAGAAAAAGCACAACTCCAAAAATTTGGGGTTTAAAGCCAGTTTTTTACAAAAATAAGAATAATGCAGGTCTCAGACCCGTAATAGGCCTAATTAAGCTCAAAAAATATGTAGAAAAACAGAGCTTTAATATTGAAATATATGATTCGATCTGTAGGGTAATCGGAGAAGAGCTATCTCGAATACTTGTACTTTGTAAACAGGTGAAATTCCTATAATAGTATAAATGAATTCAATAAATTCCTCAGGTTAAAATAAAACGAGAGTTAATTTCAATTTTTCTCTCTTCATTTTGATTTTTAACAGAGGCCTATGACATCAAAAAAGATTCTTGGAAATATTTTGATATAAGTTAGATCGAAGGTGATCCGTATATTACGTACCTAGAAGATCAACATACCATGTGGAGGGTAGGTGAAGAAGGTGTAAAATAAATAAATAAATAATCTACTCAAAGATATTAGATCTTGGAATCGAATCCAATTCAGATAAGTCATCCAAATAATCATGCCAGTAAAATAAATCCTTGTTAATGGCCATCAATATCAGCTAATGTCACATAATTTCCTAATTTCAAGATCTGTGGCCTAATATGAGAAATCGAAAAACCGGATAAGAATGAAAGATTTTATTGGGATGTTTTTAGAGCTTTTTATTCAAAAATCATGCTATTTCAATAGCTAAAATTCATTGAAGTCACGTTGAGCAGGTTTATAGAGATTATAAATGGATAAATATTAGATAATAGGAATTTTAAATCGATTTTATCCCTGTTGAAACAAATAATACAGAGCTTGAGAGTTTGGAGTGGCGAGTTGTAATCTTGGAACGGGATCTCTTTCTTTCTGGAGATCTCCAAAAAGGAAAAATTTACAAAATTGAATGACACAGTATTAGTATATTTATTGTAAAAAATTCGTGGTCTTAACATTCTATAGCATCAGAAGCGAAGATAAACACCAATTATAAAGAAATAATGAAAAAAATTTATACCCTCAGGCATAAAAAAGTGGCAGCAGGATCTTTTTTGGTATAATCGGTCAACACGAGTACCTTGGAATAATTGAGGTAAATCGGTAGGAGGGGGAGAGGGCTCACCTGAATTACTTGGGACAGCGGATGAAACATATTCACATCCTCTGGGGATAAAATATTTCAGCAAGTAAATTATGTTATATCTGTAATAAATAAGGAGAACACACAAATAAAACTCACTGAAATAACAAAACAGTCTATATCAAAGGGACCCCTAATATATCTGTATTATAAGTATGTACTTTATGATATGGATACATATTTTCTTCCAACCTAAACAGGAAGATGGAGAGAAAATGCAACTGATTTCCAGACACAAGGGTATTATCTTAGAATATTTAATTCAGAGATGGTTAAAATGGTTCAAAACATAAGAAAACATCATTCCTGAAATCTAACATCAAAGCTAGTTTAACATTTTTTTAAAAAAACAAGAAAATAAAGACATTGATAACACAATATTTGAAATCGGAGATATTAATAATAATTCCTTTTAATGTTTTTGATAACACAAAAATCAAATATACAATATAAATCAGTCATTATGGATCCGTAAAACGGAAAAAATCTTTTCTCGAAAAAAAAACTGGGGTTTAATAATATGAAGGATCAAAGATGTTCCCTAAAATGAAATTATTCGTGAATATACCTCTGAAATAATTATTCTAAGGAAATAAGAGTCAGAAGAAGATAAAGATAAAGATAAAGATACATCTCAGCTCGAAAAATTCTTAGATCGGTAAAAAATCAACTAAATAGTGAGTAATATACCTTCTTCATAGATCATAAACTATATAATACAAGCATATGGCGATGAAAAGTCAAAATTGAGGAAAATAACTTCATCAAATCCGCTATCTGAAAGTCCAAATATTCCATGAGAAAATTTTCTAAATAATTTTTTTTAGGGATTCACAGAAACATTGAAAGTGAAAAATTGGAGATTTAATGAGGCTGCATATATATATATATATATATATATATATATATATATCTATATATTCTTTAAAGAAACCATTAAGGCGAACTATTCTTTTTGCATATTTTTTGATTAAGTATACCACCATTAATCTAACTTGACTATTTTCAAAGAAATTCTTAAGGGAAATTGATATGAACATAATAGATGATATTAGAAGTATAGTTGATAACAAAATATTAAAACAGGTTATAATAACACAAAAGGAAAAAAGATGAGTCTAAATCATAGAGAAAAATAGCCATTAAAAATTCACAGTTGTTCCTTAATATTTCCGATATTTGTATAATTTTTTTACAAAAAGATGGCATTTATTCTATGTCGTGTACTTTACATAAAAAGCAGTAAACTATATTTCAATAGATTTTTAGTATTTACATATGTCGACAGAAAGCTTATATTATTAGATAATACCACCAGATACATTATAAAAACACCTTATATAACTCAGTGAGAACCTAAGACCCCCATAATCAAATACAGGTCCATAGGAGTCATTATAGAAACAAAAACAGATGTTTAGGTGGATAAAATATTTTGCACCAATTTAGGTTTGGGTATACCATCTTTTGACACATATCACCAACTGAAAAAAGCTCTAAAAGCGGTTTGAATGAGTCGATATTAAATTTGGTTTAAATTAATATGCACCCTTCAAGAATTATACCAAAGAATTATTACTCACTTTTTAGAGCGAATAATAATTTTGATTTTACTAGGGATGATGTCATATAAAGTACCAAAAAACAGATAATAGGATCCATTTGCGGAAGAATAAGAATATCCTATTCGTTTAACACACTCTGGATACTATTTATAAAAAGCAGTTGATTTTTTTATTATGTTTTTTTTGGATTTAAAGCTCTAGATTTTTTTTTTTTCATTATCAATAAGATAATAAAAATGATAAGTCTTATCTTCTAGTATGAATGGATTATTATTAACTATAGAGAGCTTTATAATTATTCAATGGATACTTCAATAACAGATTGAAAATTTTTCTATAATCCGAAATTTTACTTTTTATGCTGTAAATTCATTATAGCAATTGCACAATAATGCTAATATTTCAAGCTTTAAGTTTTTAAAAAAAAATCCAGAAAATAAAATGTGAGGCTGTAATTTTGGTTTTACAGAAAAAAAAATATGATCCAGTAGAATTTGGTCAAAACTAAGGGAGGCAGAAGCTTTTTGATATATTTTTTTCAAAAAAATAGAGGGTATACCTTTGAGTTCACTGCATAAAATTTAACATTGGTAAAAATTTTGGAACTGAAATATCTTCTTATTAATCAAAACAATTTGATTCATACCAGCGATTTGGTTAAAGGAAAGTTAAAATGATACTAAAAAAGATTAAATTGGTTTGAGGAGGACTTAACTGAGCCCTAGAAAAATTATAATTTTTATAAGATAAATTATACCGAAAACCTTAAAAAGAACAAAAAAACAATATTATACCTTATAGATTTCAATATTAATGAATTTCATGGAGGTTTTAAAACAGAAGAGTATTATTTAAAATTTAAATTCTATTAATTATTGGCTAAACAGTAAAAATTTTCCAAATTCACTTGAGAGGGAAATAAAAAATAAAATTATAGGAAACAGAATAGGTTTAAATCATTATAATCCTTTTAATGAAGCTTTATACCGAAAAACTTAAAAAATAAATTTAGCGTATATATTCGGTTAGAAGTAATATAAAAAAATAGCTCAAAAAAAATAAAAATTAGAAATATTTAAAAAAGCAAGTTTAAAATACTCGTCCCAAAAACTTTAACACCACCTATTTAGCAGAATACTCAGCCAAATCAAAAGATATAAAGTTTATAGTATCTTCAGAAAAAATATATTAATAATCCTTTCATTTTTTTCTATAATGGATATTTAATCCATCTTTAAATTTTTAATTGATAGATACCTATTATTAGTTTTTTGAATAACGGATCTAAATAAATATTTTACTCTAGTTTGAATAGCAAAGGTTAATAAAGATTAGTATATATTATTAATGGATATTTTAGAAAATATATTAAAGGAAATTCCAAGATGAAGCTTAGAATTAAAGTAAAAAAAAATTGATTCCAGACTCATCTTCATAAATTTCCAAATTAATATCATAACTTAACTAAATTTTATATTGAATCAATTTTCGACTTCATGTCTCGAAAAAAAAATCGGAATTTTAATAGGAAATAGCTATGATTCTTATTGAATATATATATATATTAATTTATCCAAAATTTAATTGATTATTCAACTTAAAATATTCTAAATTTCGATTTAACTAATCATTTTAAAATGGAAGATGTTTAGCTTTTTATCATAATTGATACATAAAATAACTAAAAATAAGTTTGAAAAAAATAATTTTTCTTTGAAAGGCATTATATTTTAAAGCCTCCAAAAAAAGTCAATGGAAAGGTTTAATTGATAAATAAAGGGGGATTTAACTAGATAAAATGAATTAAATTTGGTAGAGTTTGCTGATATTTCTAGAAAAATATCGGATAAATACGTTATTTCATCCACCATAACTATTTAAAATGTAATAAAACGAAACTAAATTTCTGAAGGCTAAAAAAATTATCTATAAATTATCCAAAAATTATTAAAAATTATGTAAAACGATGTATCTATTTCAATATATAATATTTTCAATTTTTTTTATATCTTATTATTATCAGCTAATAGAGAATTTAGTTAATAGATAAAGTTTCAAAAATTTAAACTTTCCTAACATTTTTTCGAGAAATAAAAATATATTTATGCAAAGAATCTAAAATTCAGATGGGATCCTGTCTTTTTTCGTTTCTAAGATTTTTTAAAAAAGAAAAAAAATACTTGCATACATATCATTTTTTTATGTATAAAAAAACATCAGCTGTGTAAATGTAAAATTTTTTACAATTTTTTTTTCACAGGAAGATGATAAATGTCAATTTTAATCAATTTAATCAAATAAAAACTATTATAAAAAGAATTGTAAACTACACAGAGAAAAAAATTAACGAGAATTAATGAAATATATCTAGAATATATCATTATTTATCTTCATTTAATACATTAATATTAAATTTTTATAAATAAAAAATATTGCATATACGGTTAAAAACTTTTAATTAGGAATCGTATCAAAAGTTTTGCATCCAGAAAATGTCTATAATTATATGTAGATTTTGATTTCCCAAAAAATAATTTTAATTCAGATAATTAGTTTTTGTCTACAAATTCCAGAAAAATATATGAATATTGTAAAATTCTGAAAAATAAGTATAGATAATTTTTATTGATAACTATTTTTATCCAAATTTTAGGGAAATTTACTCAATAATTGTGTATAAGCTTTAATAAGACCTTTTTTTGATCTCATTAGTTCGTTATATAGTCCGAAAAATGGCTAGATAACCCATTATTTTTTGAGACCCAGTAATAAGCAGAAGCCCTTTTTTTGTAAACTAGAATTTTATATTTTCAGTTTATTTATTTTCTCCGATATTAGAATTTGATTAAACAAATTTTAATTTTAAATACAAGATTTTTTTTGCGGGATTTAAACAAAATTCACGGACAAAAATGGTCAGTGGAAAATGAAATATAAATATTTTTTTCTCAAAATTGCAGATCTTTCATAGATTTTGTTGAAGGATAAATTTAAACCCATTTAAAACGATTTTTTATTTTCTATATTGTAAATATTTAACGCCAAACATATATTGTTTGACCTGATATCTCAATTCGATACAATTTGCTAATATTTTTATATCGATATAACGAATTAATGGTTGGGATTTTTTAATTATATTTTTAAAATCAGATTAAATAGAAATATAATACCCAAGTAATATTTATAGATATTACATTTTTAATGAAACATTATGATTTTTTTACAATAAATTTATAGGTTGAGACTCGTTTTTAAGCTAATATAATATGCTGACTATATTTAAAATTTAACAATGTTATATTAAACTTAATTTTTGGGGTTTTAAGTTGGTATATGTAATCATTGTTCTTATAATGCAGACAAGGTGGAAAGAAGATTCAATTTTTATATCCGAGTTTTTTTATACTTCTAAACAGAAAAGTATTGTATTCTTAAAAATAAAGGGCTTAACTTTTACTTATAAAAAACTGTCTTGTTCGTTAAAAAGTAACATATATAAAGTGTAATATTTTGAAATATTTAGATTTTTTTAACACAGAGTCATATAAAAATAAATATTTTTGTTCAATTATTTTATAGATTAACGCAAAAAAGATCACACCCAGATGTAAAGCTACTCATATTACTAACAACTTCTATATATACCTATTACAACATCCATATTTCATACATTTATTCATTTCTATTTATCGAAATACTTCATTTTATTATAGCAAATTACTAACTTATGATGTATTAATTCACTTATTAATCACTCAAAAGAGTGATATATCCTCTTTGGGAGATATATTTCTGAAAAGATAACTTTTTCTGTTTAGAATTCTGATTAAGCTATTAATCAAAGTAGTAGTGCAGATTATTAGAGCTAATGTAAAATATTCACTATTTCTTTTTGATCAATTAGCAATAAATAATATCGGAATCGTGAAGAGATTTAAGATCCTGAATTTAGATACATTTTTTTTAAAAAATATAATTCATACTATTTTATAATCTTTAAATAAATTTTTTGAGAAAAGTAATGTGATTTGAAATATGATAAAAAAATATCAAAAAAATAACTAATAAATGGTATTATGAAGTAATAAAATAGAAAATAGAAAAAATCTTATATAGCCAAAAAAAAATTTTACGGAAAATTGATCCTAAATTAAATAGAATGACATAAATTAATACTTTTTTCAATAAAATAAATAAATTTACTGACTATAATATAAATATTTATTTAAAGAATTTCAATCTTTCAAGTTATATGTAACTGTCAATTTAATTGCGAATTTTTAACTTTTAGAGGCTCTATATTCGTGAAATTTTTTACCTATGTCACACATTGTAAATAATAAACCTTTTTAATGGATTTTTAATATAAATATATAATCCCAAAACATCATTTGATTTTTCCTAGTTTATTTCAAAAATATTTTTATTTATACGAATTCAGTAAATATAAATAGTGTTTAAGCTGAAACCATTATTCAATTTTATTTTTCATCAGATAATAGAAGCCTTACAATTGAATTTTCAATATTTTATAAAACTCGTATATTTTTTCTCTTTTAATTTGCATCTTTATTTATATGTTATTTTAAATATTAATTTGAAAATATATGGTGTTTTAAATATAGGGTTTTCGTTTTTTTTGAAAAAAAATGATAATTCGATGCTTTGCTGAGATATGAATTCTCATTAAATAAATCTACCAAATATAAAAAATTAAAATAAAGCTTCTAAAACTGTGGAAAAAAAATCTTTAGCTTATCAAACTTGATTAAAGAGGCAAAAAGAGAATTATGGATAGTTTTTACATACGTTTCTAACTCACTAGTTCAAAAAAAAACGAAATTAATATTTTAATAGATTTATGAATAATGCAAGGAAAATATTATCTGTAAATCTTAGATTATATCAGGAAAATAGTTCTTATTCATAAAAATTTACCTCTTATTTCAATTAATAATTATTTAATAAGTTATAAAATTATTCAGTTAGATATCTAAAATATTAAGAGTTTAAATATAAATTATAAAAAAAAAACAAACCAGTTTAGATTTTAGTGTATTTTTAGATTTAAAATAGTGAAAAATTTAGTATCATGAATATATCCAAGCTATTATAATCCAATAAAAAAAATTATTGATTAAACGGAAATAAGAAGGAGTAAAATAGATTATTTTATGATATAAAATCAATTATCAAATCGGAATGATTTGTAGTAGTTTTGGCCTTAGAATAAATTTTTAATAATGTCATTTTCTTTAAAAACATAATAAAAAGTAGAAATTTTATTTTTTAAAGTTTTTTCTTAAGACGATTTAATATTTTTTAGTTATTAAATAGAATTATTTTAAAAACAATCAATTTAAAAATCTTATATTTCGCTATACAATTTATTTTTTATAATAAAAAAATGGCATATTTGTATTATTTTGGTGTATAATATAAATAATTTTGATCTTTAAAACGATTAAACAACATTTATCATATGTATAAAATATTTTTTTTTCGCTTATCTCAGTAATTGATGGTTTTTTCGCCAATTTTTTTTTAAAAAATAAAGTTTTTCGCTGGCTTATTTCAGTTTCAATTAATTTTTTTTAGATTATTAATCAATTCAATATATTTTATACCTATCAATAAAAAATCTAATATAAATCCCATTTTGGATAAGTTTAAAATATAATTAATAGTTTCCAGCAATTTAAAATTCAAATAATCAATACAAATAAACCACACTAGTATTCTAAAACATCAAATTTATTGTAAATTGCAAATTTTTTTAATTAAAATTTCCAAAATAAGATATAATTCACTCTAAAAAAAAGTAAAATACTCCCAGTTATCACAACAGATATCAAAAAGTATTAAATAACTCGCATATAATGAATAGTAATAAAAATTAGGATTAATATTTAAAATGAAAAAATATATATCTAAAATGAATATTTAAATTTATATTAAAATTTATAACTATACACATATTATAAGCTTTGATTGATAGATCAAACTTTAGAATAAAAGAATAAATTATAAATCAATAAGATATTTAGAGGTAAAGTATGAAAATTACGTCATTATATGATCAAATATTAAACTTTTATCGCTCATTTTTATCTAAAAATATTTTGTGAGAAGAAATTAATATATCCTTTATATAATTCCGGAAATACTCAAATTAAAAAAAAATTGGATTCTCTTGTAGTTTTATGTTAATTCCAATTTAAATCAGTGAATGAGGGAAAGGGTTAAATTTTTATAAATACGATACCTTTTTTGGAAATTAATTAACAGAATTATTGGTTAAAGTTGATATAAAAATTAAAATTAATAAAGATCTTTTGAGATGAAAATAGTTAAAATTATTAATTCAAGCACCCAAATTAAAAATTATTTTTGGATACCTATACTAATTTATTATAAAAAGAGAGTAAGATAAATGCCACTTTGGAAAATATAAGATTTTCTCTAATTTATTTAGAAAAAATATCAGAAAATTGCTGTCATATAAGTAAAAAATTTTAAACGCACTAAATTCGTTTATTTATTATGGCAAAAGCCAAAAAATCAATAATACACACAAATATATAAATATAAAATTATGGAATATTAAATAATTAATTTCATTTAATCACTAGTGGTGATGAAGTTGATAATACAAAGGGTTATTACCCAAATGAAAGGATACAGAGAATTAAGTAAAAACAAACCCCGATTATTATGTATAATCATGATAAAAGCTCTCATGTAACATTCATATTTAATTTTAAACTTAATTTTGTAATTTTAATCATACAGGAATAGGTGATACAGATGAAGTTAGATTATATTAGAGAAAGTACAATTTAATCATGTATATCTAAATTTTATTATCCACCTTTAAAAAATTCTAAGTTGTTATGGAGACAATGGGGCAGTGGAGAGATTTAGGATATATATATTAAAAAAACGCACTTTATAAAAGCTTTAATGACTATTTTTATATAGGTTAAAAAAATTATATACATATAAATTTATACATAATGATTACTTTGATCAAAAATTTTGTTAAAAAAAAATCATCCTTTACTATAGAGAGAATATCCCATTGTATTTTATTGGCAAAGGTTTATCAAGCTCACTATACCTTCATAAAATAAAATTGGACTTGAAATCTAAAATTATTAGAATAAATAATCTATAATTTATAATCATCTCAAATTAGTTATATACTGTAAAAAAATACAAAGACATATAAAATCAATAAAATTTTAAGCCAAAAATTCTCGTTGTTTTAAATTGAGTAAAAAATTTTAAACAATTATCTTGGAGATCTGATATACTAAATTCATGTTATACTGGCCATTAACCTCTTACTGGGCTGTTTTTATGTTCTCCGATTGAAAAATATATGTTATATACCTTTAACTGACACTATAGTACATATTAAATACTTAAGTGCACCAAAATGGTATGTATTTATTTATGCTATTGGTATTTTAAGTAGAAATTTTTAACCATAATTTTTATTTATAGAAATCAAATCAAAATAAAAAGTTTAAATTTAATAATTTAGATTTTAAATCCGAATCAAAATAGATTAGTAGTGATTAAATTATGAATTTAAATTCCAAAAATTAATTTACGTTCCAAATCAAATAAAAAAAATCAATTTAAAAAAGTTTTCTGAAAATTCGATCATTAGTTTACTTTGCGAAATTTACCAAAATAAAGGGTTAATTAATAAACTCTATATCCAACTCCCTTCTCTTTTTAATAACAAAAATAATATACCAATAAAAAAAACAGTTTTAAATAAAAAGAAAAAATGAACTCTAATTCGAAATTTAAAGCCTATATTGGTGATGAAAACACTATCTAATATTATAAAAAGCAAAAAAACTTAATTGAACGATTATAGTAGATTCGAAGACAAAGCAACCAGCTAAAGTCTAAGTTTTTTTTCAAAAGCTATGAACCAGTTTCAACCATTAAGGCGGCATAAAGTATAGTTGGCCTGCCAAAAAATTAATATTATATAAGGAATAACTTTTAAACTAGTATTTACATTTAAAAAGCTTAATTAAAGTATTGAAGATTTAGTTGATAACATCCCAATGAAGCTAAGAGGTATAAAAACGTGTTTCAAGATTGAAACATGAATATATGATTCGTTTCCTAAACTTATAAATTTTGGGAGAAAAAAAGAAAAAAGTATTGAAACTTTTTGTGACAAAAAATGATTATCTTAATAGAAATTAGAGAATAATGTAAGTATTATAAATATATAAAAATACCATACTATATTTTTTAAGCAGAATTGATTTTTCTAACAGAGCTTAAAATTAATTATCTTAAAACGGTGTAATTATTGTCACAACAGCACGTGAAAAAAGAAAATTCAATACTTTTCACTTAAAAAGTTTAAAAATACTCTTTAAAAAAAGCCATAATTCATTAAACATGCTTGATATAAAAGTATTATTTTCATGGTAGGAAAAAAGCCTACATTCTAATATCGCGAAAAGGAAAATGATTGGAAATATAATGCGAGGCAATCTAAATAGGATATGGAAAAAAAAAGGGAAAAAACCAAAAAGATTCAATAGATAACCAAAAATTGGAAAAATCTAACAAAAATATTCATAAAAATTATATATATGATAGCATACAGAATGTAGCAGGATTGGGGATGGTATCACTGAGAATATAACTACTTTAAGTAGATTCTACCTAAAAAAGAAAAAAAATCGCAGTTGAAAATACATCAAACAATCAAGTTATTTCCCCTGAAATAAATATAGAAACTTAAAAAATATGTTTACAGATAAAATTGCTGAATGTGAAACACCAATTCGGGAATCTTATCTTGGTTTGACTAAAAGGTTATTTTATAAATTAAAAAAAATCAGCAATGTTAGTAAAAATCTGGTATTATTAGAAAAAATAAACAGATTTAAGAACTTAAATACCTTAATTGAATATTTAAAAAAAATAACACATGCTTCTATGACCAATAAAGGTGTTTAGATAAAAATAAATTTTTTGAAAGACTTGTGGAATCAAATAAAAATATGGATGGAAGTGTTAACACAAATTAAAAAAAGGAATGAAGTTTTTAAAGAAAAGATAGAGGAGGAAAAAAAAATTTAAAACAAAAAATTAACCTAATATTAACCGAATATCAAATTAAATTTTTAAAAACAGAAGATTATATCTATTTAAATGAAAACTTATAAAAACGAGTAAATATCGGAGTCCAACTTACAATCATATAAAATAATTATCACCCAAATTATGATCATAGTAAAAGATATTAAAAAAAAAATCAACTTCAAAATAATTTGATAAATAAAAAAATATATTAAGATCAAGTGAATAGAATAACCTAAAAAAATACCAAATCATTTTAACTTGTTTAACACATAAAATTTTCTAACCAATCACAATTATATTCACAATGATTTTCTACTAATGAAAATGCTACTCAAGATTAGACATATTATTCTACCCCAAAACTTGGTAATATCACTAGGAGATTTATAATATCAACATATAAATTTCAGATCACAAATAATTGTCCATAAGCCTAAAAATGGGGTGTATATACCAAAAATCTACGTTTTATATGAGAAACTTAACAAAAAGCTCATTTATAAACAAGTAGGCATTAAAATATCGAAATTCCATTAATTAATACTACTTTTTCCATGGAATCATGCAAAAATATTAAATATATTTATATATACAATATATAGAATACAAAATTTAAAAAGCAATGGGATTAAAATCTGGAAATTTCCAACAGTTAGGCCAATAAACTGATTATAAAAATCCCAATATAAAAAAATTAAAAACATTATAAAATTATTATAAATGAAAAAACAACTAAGAAATAAAAAAATTCGTAATGAGAAAAATTTCGAACTTATCACAAATTCTAGATCAAAACTCTCATATAATTATGAGCAATCTAACATAAATTTCTTTAGGTTAATGAAATTTCAGTAAAAAAAGAAAAAAATATAGAGTCTTTGTATAATAATGAGGTTCAAATGAAGTTTGGAAAATCAGAAGCTTCAAGTATCTACCTCTCTTTTTTACGAAAACTTATTTTCAAAATGGGATGTTGATAGAATAGGCTAAAAAATATTGATATAAAATATCAAAACCAATACGCCCAACTGTGAAGCAGACACCATAAACTAAGAAATATCAAATATCAAGATTTATTCTGCAATATATAAATCACCGAATAATAAATCCAAAGTCCCAGATGGCCTCTCTTTTGAATTTTATGAATGCTTTAAATAACAAGTAACCAGGTACCTCCATACATTTTTCAAAAATATAGATGTTTTTAAAAATTTGAAACCTCTAAATAAAGTTTCCACAATGGTAATGAAAATAAAAAAAGGTTAATGAAAATCTTTAAATATCTTTATACCAATAAAATTTCAAAAACCAATATAAAATATTTTACCAAAATTATAGCAAACAGATTTCAAAAAATATCTTGGAAAATAATAGACGAAATAAAATATGGCAATATAAAAAATAAAATCATTTTTGACAACATAATACCGTTTGTTTGTTTGAAAGATAGTAGCAAAACAAATCTAATGAAACAGCTAATCACTCACTTATGCTAGAATAAGAAAAGACTTTCATTAGATTAAATTTTTACTATTGATAAGAATGACTTAGAGCATTTAAAATAGGTTTTAGATTAGTGAAATGCATACAATGCGCCATTGGAAAAAAAATAATTGGCAACAGTAGCCATACATAATTAGTTCCCATTCACGAATAGTTGAAAAAAGGGTGATAACATATACTCGATACTTTATAAAATCTGCATATAGCACGTTTTATCTTTTAAAATGGAAAAATAAAAGGTATTAAGGCATATTCTAAATCAATAAAGTCACTTTCATATGTCGAAGAAATAATAATATCAATTGAAAATATAGTTGATGAAGCTGTATTGAAAATGGATCTCAAATATCACTGGCAGGTCACAAAAGCGAAAAATGAAAATTTGGAAAAAAAAACTTCATAAAAATAGGCAATGCACCATATAGCACCAAAAATTTCAACCTAATAAACGCTACATATACTTTCAAATGCTCAGTATTTTTTCTAAGATTCAGAATAATAAACCTAAACATAGCAGAATCGAGTATAATATATAGCATTAAAAGGGAATATTTCAAAAGTAAAAGCCCGAATTTTTCCAAGCACTTAAGGACTCTATTGTTCAATAATTTTATATTATAAAAAATATGCTATTTTGCTCTTATAATTCCATTCTATAAAGGTTTTTACAAAAAAATAAACAAAATACCAAAAATCTCTTTGAGTAAAAATCAATTCCACAAAAAAAAATAGAAGCTTTGTAATTATGGTCCATGTTAGGCGGGATGTGCCTACTGAGTGTTGAGGTAAAATAAAATTCGCTTTTCATAAAGTGGTTTTATGCCTTGTTAAGGGATTTAAAAAAATGTAACATTTTAGCAATATATAGTTTTAGTAGAACAGCTGAAAACACTTAGATAAAAAATTATTTACGGATTTCGTTATAAATCCGAAATAGTTTGAAATTAAAAACATAGGAAAAATTTCACAAATAAATTTTTTTTTTGTAAATATGTGCAAAAATCTACATATGGTATCCATTAGTGATTTTAACGGAAGTTAATTCAAAGAAATCATCAAAGTTGGTGTATCCTACTTGAAAAAATTAATCAATACTAATCTGAAAAAATAAGATCAAAAACGAATGAGTCAAACTGATACAGATAATAGGTTACTTACTAAGTATATGTACATACCTTGGTCATATAATAGGAAATTTCCATTATAGATCCAATTTAATACAAGTAAAATAGCTTTTATGTTGACCAGTAAACAATGGTATAATTTTTTAGGTGATTGTATCGAATAGGGGGGCTTTACAGATAATCAAATAATATAGGAAACCATAAAACAAGAAAAACCAAAAACAGTCAAATAAGGAGTATAATAAGCATTAAAAAAAAATGAAACAAAAAAAACGCCTAAATGGGAAAAATTAAGAATATATCAGAAAAAACAGAAGGGTTTCCAATCTAATAATGTATAAAATTTATCAATCGAGCCAAAAATCATGAACAAACTATGGTTAATATATCATGGTGAAATAATTACCTGAGAAAAACTTAAAACATGAGAAAAAGATATTTATGACCCAATAAATAAATCTAAATTCTGTAAACATAAAATATACAGCATAAAAAATAAATATTATTTATGGAAAATGTCAATGAAATATTGGTATTTTATTGTAAACTAAATTAAATAAAATTAAAAATACAAATCTGAATACAAATAAACCAAAAAAAATCACTAGAAGTAGCATTTTTAATAATTAAATATAATTAAAAGCGATTTCCCGAATACCCATATATCAAATACATTGGTATTTAGAATATAAATAGATCGAAAAAAGATTTATATATGTATACCATTAACCTATAACATACGACCCTTTTTTTACTCTTAAAAAGCACGATAGTAGGCAAAATAATTCTAGAAATTAAATCAAAGAACATAAATTTAAAAGATAAATGGGAGAAAATAAAAAGCGGTTTTTTTGATATATAAAAGTGCGAATATTAAAGTTTAAATCTTGATTGGTCGCTTTTATTTTAGATTAATTTTAATTTACCATAATTTAATTTAAATTTCCACAAAACTATGAGTTTTCCCGCATAATTGAGTGAGGTTCCTCAGATTGAAAAATCGGCTTATCAAATTGTTTAAATAACCAATATTTTCTCACATAAAAATCAATCTTAACAAAATAAATAAATATTTCCATTAAATTGCTTATAAATTCGCTCAAAATATATTATTAAATCATAAGCTGAAAATCAATGCACTCCAAAACCCATAAACAGTTTAATTTATGAAATAAGAACGGATTTAAAAAAATAGTAACGTGTGAAAATAATGTAACCAATAAATGGTGCATATTTAAAATTTGCAAAAAAATACCGAATTTCAAAAAATTCGATTTTTTGATTTTTTTTAATATGGGTAAAGTTGCATGTATTTGTGGAATTTTAATCGAATTTTTGTACTTTTGATTGTCTTTTCTTTTCTTTTTTTCTTATGCTCTTCATATCTATTAAAAGATATTAATTTTAATTCAGTTATACTTTAATTTACATATAAAAATACAAGTAAAAATAAAGATGATAATAATAATACCAGACATAATCTGTTTACAGTAAATTAATATTAAATATACATATAAACCTTTCTAGTAATCTATTTGGAAGGGAAAATAATATGATCAAAATCTATCGTAAAAATTATCAATAATGAATATTAAAACATAATACACAATTCGTTTTTTTTATAAAAAGGATTAAAAATAGCAATATTTGAAATCTCCAATAAAATAAAATTCATTGGTGGATAACTGTCCGTGATTGGAAAGATAGAATAATATTACTTGGCTCAATTAATGAAACCCCAATTTTAATTTATAACAATATGAATAAGTTAAGATAATGAGACATTAAATTGGTATAAAATGAAATAAAAATAGATAACTCGCGGAAAATCACTAAAAAAATTGATGGGGAAACATGAAAAAAGCAATGAAAACTTCAATCTAAAAAATTTAATAAAAGAATTAAAAAAATTTATTAGTTTTTATCTTGGGAAGAATATTCTGGAAATGAAAATGGAGAATAGTTGAAAATTTATTGGAGAGGAAATGCATCAATAGATGCCAAATGATGGAAATTTGGTATAAATATTTCTCTGAACATAAATCTATCACTTTCAAGATACATAATTGGTATAATAAAAAAGCTGAAGACACAAATAATTGGAAACTAAACTTAAAGCTTTTAGAGAATAAAAAAATCACCAATGAAATCACTAAAATACTAAAAAATAAATGTGGTTTCTAAGCCAATCGAAAAAGATGAAGAATAATAGTAAAAATATTTAAATAAGATCTGGTAAAATCTAACCCTAAAATAACATAATTGAATCATTTGATGAAAATAACAATGTTTGACATTGTTTAATAGAAAAAAATTAACGATTACACTATTGAATTATACAATAAAGAGATAAAGTTCAATAGGTTAACAATAAAATTGAGACCTTTAAAAGTGTTAAAGACTCGAAATTGGACATAATTTCAAATAAATCATAATAGCTCCAATTATTTCGAAAGAGCTGCAATAATTTTTATAATGTTAAAAAACCACTAGATTTGTTATAATATGTTTATTTTATACTAAACGCGTTTTGTTCAAAATGAATGCTTTTTTTCAAATTATATTATTTGTTAACTGTATAATGACTTTTCATCTATTTTCATGAAATTTATTAGAAATAACTCCAATTAAAAAAAAGATGGAATTTCTCACATTAACTCTACTTTTTATCAAAATAAAATTTTGAAGGTTTAATTTAGATATTTAAATTTATCTATCTATTAAAAGAAATTGCTATGCACAATAAAAAATAAAATGAGAGTTTATTATGCATCAATATAATCATGAAATTTGTGTATAACTTTTAAAATTCCTCGTCAAAAATTTGACACCTAAAAGCATAAATTTCTGATAACAAAAATTCGTAATTATATTATTTACTTTTAGTTTTTTCGTAGTTTTTATTCATATTAATAGCTTCATAAGTGCTTAATAAAAGATAAAGGTATTTTTTTTGAAAATAAAAATAAGGAAATTTTTACATAAAAATTCTGTTTAATTTTCCAAACATTTAATTGAAAACTAAGTCTCATCATCATTTTTAATTTACAAAATTTGAGTTTAGAACGTACTAAAAATAAAAATTTATGTTTTATTTGTATTTTTCATGATATATCTTACGGGGGTTAGAATTTTAGGCCATATATTGAAATATAAAAATCACACATACTTTTCATTTTATTTCTAAAATCTATAAAAAAAAATCCAATTTTTAATAAGAAGATTTTAATTTATAATTTTGAGCTTTTGAATCAATTTTATCAAAAATTAAAAATCATTATAAGCCTATTATAATGTCAATAATCATATAATTTGAAAAAAAAAAAGCATTATTTTTGAATAAAACGTGTTTAATTGAAAAATTCGCGCTTATTTTCAAATAAATATAAACCATTCAATAAAACGAGTTTAGTTCAAAATAAACCTATTATAACATTGCTAGCCTATTTTTAAACTTATAAACAATTTTTGAAGCGCTTTTTAAAAAATTTAAAATAATTTGAGATATTTTTTATTATTTTAAATTATATTTAATTCGAGCCTCTAAAATCATTAAAGGCCTCAATCGCATTTATGACCTAATGAAAAAAATTAAAATGATTAAAAGGAAACGATTGTGAGAAAAATTATAAATTCCCAATTCAAATGGTCAGAGAAAAATGTGATATAAAGTAAATATTCCTTTAGTCTTTTCAAATAGAGTTAAAAAAAATACATAACATTTACTGGATGAGGACGGATAATTAAACTTAGATTTAAGAAAAATTAAAAGCTATCATCAATATTTTTTTAAGGATATTATCAAAAATGGTTATACTTACAGAGATAGCCAATAAATTCTGGCCCAACACTTACAAATCAAGAACCAAAAACCAAGAATCAATACATTCGGGAAAAAAATATTTAATACGATGAAATATTTAAATGAATTTTGAAATCGCAATGTAACTAATCACCACTTCAAGATATAATAACCTCTGAGTTCTATAAAAAAATTAGTGAGTTATTATCCACTTATTATAAGAATATTTTTAATTATGCATCTGAAATTGAAATATTGAGAGGCATCAATTGTGTGTCATTAATAATTTTAATATAAAAAAGGGTGATCCTAAAAACTTTTAAAACTAAAATTAATTACACATTCAAATATAAGCAAAAGTATATACACCAAAATCCTAAAAGATAGATTAAAAAATTTCATTGGACACCTGATAACTGAAAACCAGTCACGTTTTATTTAAAACAAGAATCTTCCTTGAAAAAATACTAGCAAAATGTATTCTAATTTAAAAAATCCGAAAAAACACCTGAATTACCTATGTGTAGCTTCTAATTCTTGATCAAAAAAAGACTAAGAAGATATTTTCAATTTTTTATATCTGTTTAAACTCTTAGAAAATTTTTTATTTTTTATGTTGTTCATAAATATAATAAAATTCATTTACAACAAAACAAACCCCCCAGTCAAAATAATTTGGGAAATGACTCGGATAATATCGATAAAAAATGGACTATGAAAAGGGGATCCATATCCCAGATATAATAAAATATCAAACAGAACCCATTCTAAATTTATTAGTAAAGAGGTTTATAGTCATTCCAACAGGATTTTTTTTTAAAATTATTATCATAACAGATTAAATTTTAATGGGATTAATAACAAAAGCGAAGAAAAAAGAGTAAAATGTGCCCTAAAAATATATAAAATAACGTCAAAAGTCAAAATAAAAGAGGAAAAATCATAAAAATTAAAATTTGAATTCCAAATGATAATTTTTAAAATATTAAATACATGCATCTAATGATATTTTCAAATTCCTGGGAATTCTATATCCCGTCAATAGCATAGCGATTCAATAAAAACAATAAAATATATCAAGTAAAATTTTACATAAAATATCATGTCGTCGAAAAAGAAAAGTTTCAATAAAAGGACATATTTTATTGGAAATCGCCTTTTTTTCTGTCGAAGTTATATCAAAGCATCCATCTAATATCATTGGATAAAAAATTTATAAGTAACACTTATAAGATCATAAATATATTTATTTGGAGCAATAAAAAATCCTGGAGATATTAAATTTGGATAAAAAAAATGCAGATTGAACTAATAACATAGAACACCGATTAAAAGTTCCATTCATATAACTTTATAAATAGATGTAAATGAATAGAGGTAAAGTATGTAATGGGTCGATAATTTTTTTTTTTGTATAACGGAACTTTATTTTAAGATAAAGTCATTAAAAACTATACTAAAAAAATATCAAAATAAGAAAAAGTCGAATGGGCCATAAATAAACAGCCTCTAATCTATATCCAATAAATAAAATAAAGAAAAAACACCCTTTATTTACGGAAGACGATTATTTATATTTAATTTACACAAAAACACAAATATTTATGAATTTCGCACAAAAATATTCCGTTTTAGCACAGTTTTTTACTTTTTCCAATTTAAGAGGAGAAAAAATTATTTTTTTATCTTTTTTTCAGATCAAGTACATATTTATCAATAATATTTCTGAATTTAAAATAATAAAATCGGCCTTTGATAAATTTATAAATTAGAAATACTGCATAAACTTATTTAATCATCCCAATTTACCCAGTGTAGATTGGAGTATATCGGAGTATATCGGATGATAGGTATAACTTTAATTTTCTCTAGATAATCAACCAGTGGATTGATAGATGAATAAATTAGAGTTTGGTATAACGATCTTTTCATATCCATAACATGCATTTTTATTTTTTAAATCATATTTTATACTAATTTTTACTTCAAATAAAAATTATTGATAAAAAAAGATAAATAGCTGACTATAATATTTTTTATAGTAAAAAAACAAACTACCTAAATAATATTTTAATTTAGATGACAAAAATAAAGTTTTAAAAGCTCAATAAACACTATTGATAAGAACTATAAGCCCGGCTTATTAAATCTCTCGGAATCTTTTAATTATTTTTTCATTAAAAATAAAAAACCTAAGAAAAAATATTGGCAACATCATGGATGTGTAAAAAACAAAATTTTAATAGGTTATTCACCACTAAAAATATTAGGATATCAATTGTGAAAAAATGAATATTTTTTATTCTTAGTTATTTTTCAATATTAAAAAAAAGTGAAAAAGGATTAATATTGTACATATTTGCTAAAAATTGAGTCATCTTTGATAAAAGTGTGGAAATTTTAGTTTATTAGTTTTATTTAATAATATAGAATTCAAAAATATAAAAAATATAAAAAATATAAAAAATTAAAAAATTAAAAAATTAATATATTTCAGTCATTTTGTAAATTGATTTTTAAAAAAGACAAATGCGTATATGATATAGATATATCCAATATGAAGACCTAATTTTTTATAATTAAAATTACCAGATTTTTTTAATGATCTATTGGGTATAAATATAAAAAAAAGTGCCATTATTGGCTGCCTGAAAATGGTACGATTAATAGAGGATAATTCATTAGTGGGTGCAAACTGCTATCTAATGATGTCACAGATTATATATATTAGATAAAAATAAACAGTATACCGATAGTTTTTACAGTTTAAAAGGCACACTAAGCCCCATTTTTTTAATAAATTATTTTCAAAAAAACTTAATATTCTAGAAAATATACTCATGATTAACAAAAATACAATAAAAAAATATTAAAAAAAATTAGAAAATATATACACAGAATATAGAAAAGAACTTCTGCGAAATAGAATCGAAATCGATTAGAAAAATATGCATTTATTATATAACCTTCTATTAGATAATAATATATATAATCGATATAGAACCCAAAATTACAAGACATATATATATATATACTATTCCAAATTTCATTAATAGCAGATGATAAGATTAGGATATGTAGCAAGGGTATATTTTACGAACCACAAGAATGAAAAATATGTAAAATAAGACAAGAAAGCAATCATGACATCTAACTTTTTGTAGAAATATTGAAAAAGATATGTACTCTTATATATCAATCTATGTAAAAAAACCAATAACTGAATCTTGAGTAACCAACAATGCCACCACTGAGATCGTTTTTGATTTTTTATTCCCAATGGGAATCAAATCTCCCAATACATAAACATTTTATGACCTAGCCGTTCGGAAATTTTTTAGAACAAATACCGAATCAGCTCTGATTAACAAAATAATACCGGCTGAAAAAATATTTAATTTATAAAAAAATACCCGGATGAAAAAAGTATATACTACTCAAAAAACACTGAGAAAAGAGAAATTTAGACAGGAGCCAAGACTTCATGGCTCTCCATAGACTTTAGAATAAAGGGTTTTTCGATTTTAGTAAAAAATTATTCTAAAAGGCATCTTTTCAAAACTCTGTTTTAATTTTTTATTATCATATATAAAATTTTATCTAGTATAAATTCTATATTTTCAACTTATTAAAAATTATTTGAATGCCTATAAATCACAAAATTTTGGGAAAATTAAACCCATATTATATTTATTTTATGCTAATTAATTTTAGATATATAGCTTCCCAGTACTTTATTTTTAAATTTAAAGGAGAAAAAAATTTAAATATAAGAAACCACGTTGGAATTGTAGCAAGTTAATGATATTTTTCGCCCTTTTTTACAAAACTTTTACTTTAAAAGTTAAAAAAATAGAAATAAAAATAGTTATTAATTTTTATTAAATATATTTATTATAACAACGTAACATTGTCTAAATTCATAATAATCTCGGATTTTTTACGATTAAATTATAATCCAATCAAAAAAAGGCTTTAATCAGAATAAATTATACTAAAATTGATTAATTAACTTTTTTTAACAAATAATCATGAGTGATTCAATACTATACTTTATGAAAGAATAAAATATTTAGAGTTTCCTTTTTTTAAAAAAATTCGATAGGTATAACAAATTTCTTATTTTGGGAACAAGCGACTAAAAATAATAAACATATTTGAAAATTGAGCTAAAAAACCCCTCGAACTTAATGATATATTAAGAAAGCAGTGAGAAATAATAAAAATATTACAATTAATTAATATCGAAATAGCTTTAATAACTAAAATGGCGAATTTTAGAGCATTTTTGGAATTAAATTATATAATTATACACATCGTTTTAAAAATTAAAAAAATACGTGATCTAAAATTTTTTTCATAAAAATATTTAAAAAAAAAACATTAAAATCCTTATCATATAGTAATAAGTAACCGCATACTGAAATAATTCCACACTACTTCCACCTCTACTAATGTATTAATAATAGCACTACTACTACTAATACTACTATAACAAAAAAAAAACACCACTATAATACTACTAACACGAAAAATATTAATATAGCTAAAGCTACAGCTAAGTAAAAATCCCTGCATCTACAGCTAAAATAGCTACTACTACTATTACTGGGGCCAATTAAATTATCGAAAAATATAAAGATGAAGTTTTTTTTCTTATATTTTAATATATACTACGAAATTGTGTTAACATATTATTTATATCATTCTTTTAATATTTTAAAAAATTTTCTTTATAATAAATTTATTATTTAATAATTGTAATTTCTTATATTTTTAAGATTTTATAATAATGAATTTTTATTAATATTTTATTTATTTAGAACACTTCCTATACATATAATTATTTTTAATGATTTTAATCTTTGAATATTTTCATGATTATTAGAGAAAAATGAGTGTATTATTTTTCTTTGAAGCTTTATTTGTAAAGTATTTAATTTATTAAAAAGACTTTAGTGCGAAATATATTATTTATTATAGTCTTATCATTTTTAAATAAGGTTATTTTATTGCTTTTCAAGGTCTCTCTACTTAATTATTATATTTATGAGGCTGATTTTGATGTTTATTAAGATAATTTTTTACGTTTTTTTTTAAAAAAAAACATGGTAACATCTTTTATTGTTTAAAAAACAATCTTTAAAAGCATTATAAACCTTAACATGTTTTAATTTGTATATCTAAAAACATATTTTTATTTTTATTAAAGTTGTTTTCAAGATATTGGAATCTCTCAATATAATTTCGTCAAATAATCAGTAATTATTTTTATTAAAGTTATTTTCAAGATATTGGAATCTCTCAATATAATTTCGTCAAATAACCAGTAATTATTTTCTATTATTGTTGAATTTAGTGCCCAAAATTTACCAGTTTATTTAAAATTATTCTTATTTAGTTATGAAGGATAATAGTTAGTTTAAAAATATATGATGCTATCTTATTATAATTAATTTTAAAAATTTCGGGCTTTTTATTAGTTATAATCAGATATTATTATAATTGATAAATTAATAAATTCTGCTTTTCTATTCTTTTTTCGGCTCGTATATTTATCTTTTATATTTCTGTTATTAGTTCAAAGTAATTTTTTGTATATGGCTAATAATATCATATCTTTTGAACTGGCTGAAGAATGTGTTAAAATTACTTTTTTATATTTTTGTTAACAAATGTTTAACTCGAAAAAATTAGATATTTTAGCATAGAACTGAGTTTAAATTTATTAAATAATTCACTGATTTTAATAATGATTACTATAGCTATATAATTATAAAATCTATTACTCAACAATTAATGTGTCGCTTTTAATATTTTCTTGTCATTTTTTGATATTTGAAACCAGGAGTGTGTTTTTTTAAGTTCTTCAGAATATTTTTATATTGAATTTGATATTTTCTGGTTCGAATCATATATAATCTATTCCTAACTTAATTTTAAATTCAATCTATTCGATTGATTTTTCAATTTAGCCAACTAAAAGAGTAAAATTCAGAGTTATTTGCTTACTATAGATACAGATACCAGATAAAATTTCAGTTTTATCTATGATATTTCTGACATCATAACAGGGAAATCACCCTCAATAGAATTAATGTAGATTTTAGGTATAAATTTTTCAATATAGAAAAAAAGTTTAAGATAATTTTTGATATTATAAATAGCCTAATATTTCCTATTTCATCATTTAATTGCGCTAAAATGATTAGTATATTTCAAAATTCGTTTTTTAAAACCTCAAAATTGTAAACTAAATCAGCTATTGTTACAAAACTACCGGTATTTATATTATTTTTTCCATATCCGAGTATATATTAAACTTTAGAAATATTATTTGTTATTCACTCATTTTTTAAGATGTATTTATTACCAGATTTTTATAAATGCAATACTTCTTTTTTTTGTTTATGATATATATTCCATTGAAAATTTTAAAAGATTTTGATTTTCATAAAACTATAATTATTCCATCGAAAAATTTTCAAATTTATAACAATGATTCTGATTGGAATCTTCAAAATTAATAAATTAATAGATCACTGATTTATAGCTTTTTTATTTTTATTATTATTATTTATTCTCCCAAAATCAAAGATATTATTAATTCTTCCAAGAATTCTTAAAAAAATTTATCATCAAAAGTTATAAGAGATATATCTAAAAATATATTTAAACAATATTAAGGGTTTTAGATTTTATCGAAACTGATATTGATGATATTTCGGTGATATTTAGATGAACTTTTGATTAATACCTATTCAATTTTGTATTTTTAAGTTCAAAAAAAAATCCGCTTAAACTACAAAATAAATCAGAAGAATTTTTTTGTAGATATTGGATTTTTTATATTATATACATTTTTATTCTTCAAAATTGAATATTTTTATTTGAGAAACATAAAAAATTTTAATTTATTTACTTTTTTGATTTGAATTTTACCGATTTGTGCCTTTTTTTTATTCGATTCGACACATAAATCGATGTTTTATTTTTAAAAACACAATTTGGTTCATACATATTAATTAAATATATTTATTCACAATTTGATTTTATTTTATTTCTAACCAATTTAATTTTTATGATCTGATTTTTAAAAATAGTTAATATCTTTTAATTTACAACAAATGATTAAAGTGAATATTATCCAGAAAAAAAGCTTCTAAAAAAATTATAATTGTCCATTTGAATTGAAATTAGTAAATAATATAAGTTTAATATGTAAAATACTATTTATTGTTCGATTTTTTTCAGCAACACGAATTCCAATTTTCATGAATTTATAACAAACAGTGATATAAAATTATTCTAAACTCTCTTTTTTGCTATTTTTATTTTGTTTTTAAATAAAATCCAGCATATAATAAAAGAAAAAGAGAAAAAAATCCGTTTTAATTATCCCGGGCTTGTCAGGGGACAAAATTTTAGATTTGTTACGAGATTATGAGATAATAAAAGAAATGAATTTTTAATTAAGCTTTATAAAAATTATTGGGAAGATTCTGAAATAAAATAACCTATATTTAGCCACGGTAAATAATGAATTCATAAAAAAAAACAGACTCAAAAAATAAGTGAAAATGAATTATATTCAAATATACTATGACAAAATTCGTAGTTTCAAGGAGAGGTTATTCTATATTTTTTCGCAAAAAAAAAAATGCGTATTTAAATTAAACCTGATGAAAATTATTTTTTTACTTCATTTAGTTAAAAATTTGATTTATAATTTTTTATAGTTTATAATTAGTGTTTATTATAAAAAAATCATTAAATTGATAGAAATGATCAAATCAATTTAAAATGTAAATAAATTTAACGTTAAATGACTTTTTGAAGTTTTTTTAACAGAATAAAACATTTTAATTGGATGAAAAATTAATATATTTGAGGATTTTGAATTAATTTTTTTATCGAAGCTAGATTTATATATATTGTGATTTTTTTTTTGATACCAAATTTGAAAGGCGATAATTATATCTTATCAAATTGATAATTAGGGGTCCAAAAAAATGAAATATTCTTTTTGATAAAACTGGGGAAAATAAAAGTTATTTCGGGAAATTTTCATTGATACTAAATTTCAATACTAATCAGCAGAAAAAAAATAAATCATTTTAATAGAAATTTGACTTCTATTCTATTCATTTTGTTTCAATATTATCTGAAAAAGAGTTATAGTGAATGCTCACTTAAAATCAATATTTTTTTCATGTTTTCTATCCTAAAAGTAACAAGCTTTTGATTTTTAAAAAAACTATGGTTTTTAATGAAAAATTAAGGGAGTTTTTTTTATCGTTTTAAACTAAAAATATAGATGAAAAATAACAAAAGAAAAATTCCATAAATATTTAAAATTCATTATTACCCGAAAATTTCACTAGTTCAGCTGATGATAAAAATGTATAAGAAATGTAAGTTTTAAATTAAATTGAAAGTCGGAAAAAAATTCATAAATTATGTTGTATTTAATGTAATTTTATTAATTTGTATAATAATTAAAATTATTGAGAAAAAATATTTTTAAGTTAATTATTTTAGTTCTGATAATTTATTATATTACACTTTATTTTTATGTATTAAAGTGGTGGACGCGCATTTTCGTCCTATGTGAAGCTACCCTCTTTTTTTAGTCTGAAAGCCTTAGCACGCTTGATGACTGTTTTGTTTTAGTCGTTTATTTTAGTAGTATAGTCTGATTTGTTTATTGTTTAGTTTCAATGAAAACAGTTTTTATATTGCTCAGTGGTGTTTTACTAGTGTTTAGTTAGTTAATTTTTTATTTTTGTTCTGCCTTCGTGGACTGGGATCATTACATGTTAGTCCATTTTATAGTTTAGTGGTATTTTGTAGTTCGTTTAGTGAACGCATTAGCTTATATTGTGCTATGTGCTTGGTTATGCGCAACCATGAGTTGGTCAGGTCCGGTGCTTATCCTTATGGATTTGCCCCGGAGGTGTACTCCTGGCGAGAGGTAGCGGAAGATAGGGATAGTGACGCTTCGGCATCGATCTCTATTGAAGCCCTTGGACTAAGTGGAGACTTAGACACATCGGTCAATTTGGCGGGAGAACCAGTTATGGAATATCTTTTATCTTCTTTACTGGGACTTTCGTTAAGTTCCGGTCCCAACCCCCCGGTAAGGTTCTCGCCTATTATTCCTACCATGGGGGCTCTAAAAATTCTTAGTGTTGTCAGTACAGGGAGCAACGGGGGAAGTGTGGATAGGCGGAGTAAGGAAGTAATACCTGCCCTAGGGTCTCTGCTGGGTGAGGGCAAATTGTGCACTAGTAATAGTTTACTCGACGTTGCCTCATCTTTGGCTAGACAATAATAGTTTAGGAGCTAAGATTTATACCAGTCTAAATGGTACAGAGAATCCGATTCCGGTAATATAAAAACTTTTTGACTAAATTAATATATTTTTAAAAATTAGATAGTCGATTTTAATGAATTTTTTTATTAATTGGTGAATATTTTGTGTATCTTTGCATAATTTTAATAATATTTGTTAATATTTTGCAAAATATAACCAAACTAAGAAAATTTCTAGTATTTATATACCACACAATAAAAAAAAAATTTAATAAAGGTCTTTTCTAAAACCTTCAATTAAAGCAGTGAAAAAAATATCCCTTATCTAGAAATTATTTTTAAAAAAATCTGATTTGAAAATGGTTGAATTTTATATTCAAAGTTTAATGATTAGTATAATTAATTAAATTTAAACCAACGGATATATAAAACCAATAAAAACCAATACTTGGAGGCGTAAGAGGTATATATTTTTATTTCCAAAAGCGGTCACAATTAAGATTTTCATATGTACTGATTTCATAATTTTATGTAAAAAATATTTTTAGACAAGATTATTTATCGATTCATATTTTAGAAAAATTCAAGTCTTAAATGTTATTTAAACACATTAAATATTAGAATGTTGTAAAATAAATGAAAAATATCTAACAATTTTTTAATTTTTATAATTTAAAATTTATATAAATTAATTTTATATTTATTTAAATCCATTCATTTAAAAATTTTGGCTTCATAAAAAACATTCAAATTTAAAAATATTATTATTTAGAATTATTGTATAAGTTTTTCATGGATTCATGTATCAAAAATAATTGCCTATTTCTAGGATTAAATAAATACTTAATCCATTATAAAAAGGAAAAAATTCATCTAAAGTAACACAATAATCAATTTAATCTAAAAAAAAAAATTTAACCCAATTTTTATTGTATTTTCAATAAATTGAGGTTTTTTTAATCACAAGTAAAATTTAAAACCTAAATGTAAATACAATTATTGAAAAATTCAAAAAACATTCAAAAAATAATAATAAAACACGAATAAAGTTTATATTTTATAGAAGTGTAAAAAAAATTTTAAAAAAAACATGGATATATGGCAGAGTAAAAATAAAAATAAATAAAAAGTATATATATATCATAAAATTTTTCTATAAAAAAATTTAATATTTTTATTTAAATAAGCAAGTGTTTTAAAAAAGTGTGAAACGATTTATTCTCATAAAACAATGATTTTTTATTAATAGATTAGTTTTGATTTAAATTTTAGCCATAGAGTGATTTTTAAAAAAAAATTGTTTAAAATAATGAAAAATCGGTATAAAAAACATTTTATTGATAAAATTTAATAAACTGGATATACTTGATGATGCGATAATTTTTCCCCTATCACTTTTACTGAAAATTTTATCTGATGAGTTCTTCTGGTTATATTTGGTTTTTTCTATTATAAAAAAAATAATAGTTCAATTTTGTTGATATAATATACTAATAAGAAATTTGAGTGACGTTTATTAGAACTTTTTCTTCCAATTACCTTATCATTTTGAAACATAAAAAATTCATAGTTTCTGGAATAATTTTATAATTTAGTTTAAAGAATAAATTTTTACTCTAATTTTTTACCTATGTGGATGATTTTCAATAAATATTTGAATATTTTAAAATTTTGTAACAAGCATTCTAAAGAATGAAGTGGTTGTGATGTTAGAGGATAACCCAAATTAAATTTAAAATGATAAATTAACCTCTATAAGATGAGGGTTTCTAATATATACGGTTTATTTACAAAGATATGAGATTATAGGACATAAAATTGTTTATTTTAAAACAAAAACGAAAAATAATACTTTATAGCACAAAGAATGTATATTTAATTCAAGAAAATAAAGTGAAAATAAACTAAACTATACAATGATACAGATAGATAATATGAAAGTAATAAGGCTTGAATTAAAAATTAAAGAAACTTACAAAATTCACAAACTGTTTTTTTGATAAATTTTACTGAATAAAATTATATAATATTATTTTGTATAAAAGGCTTAAGATTTTCTCTCAATATTTTTTTGTGTATTATCAACTATTAAGGATGTATTTCATTGGCCTTACTCTATATATTTTTTAAATTCGCTATAAAAACTGAGGATACTCTCCTACAAATAATCTTAAAGTAAAATAAAATAAAATAATTAGTTTCAGGGCTATTATTATACTAATAATCACATTCGGTACATTTCGCATACTTTTTTACCGATAAATATAAATAACTAAGATATAAATTTTCGTGCATAATTTTAAGAAATAATAAAATTTCATTTTCCAATACAAAATTAATCTTGTAAAGTGATAGGTAGATAAGTAGACGAAATGATAGTATTTAAATTTTCATGGCAATATTTAATTTGAATAAATATTAAAATCAGCCTATTATTAAAGAATTATTCAATGTTTCCTCATAAATTCTACCCTTGAGCTATGATAAAGTCCCAAAAACAGACCCATAATCAAAAAATATATTGTACTAATACTGGGTGAAGCTTTAGCTGATTTATTTTTACAACATATTTAAAATATTAAATATTAAAATACTTTGACTAGTAGTCGCTGGTGTAATATTTTTATTGCTGGGAAAGCCATATAAAAAGTATTGAGCTTAATAAAAGATGAATAATTTTTGTAATCATCGACTTGAGGAAGTTTTCTATATCCTAAAGTGGAATACTGATCATAATTAGTAAATCGTAACTTATTTTATCCAGATTTAAATTTTTTTCGCTCCGAAATATCAGCATCCTAAGATCTAAAAATATCAACGAGATCTTCAATGGATGTTATTTTTATAATTGACTGTAATTATTTTAAAAGCCTTGAAAGTAAACCAAAATGATCTTCTAAATAAAAAACTTCGCTATTCTCTAAAATAATCTTTAAAAAAATTCTTATTAGATAATTTATCTAGCAAAGCTTTCTACTTTAAACAAAGCAATTTAATGGTCTTTAAATGAGGATTCGATTCACCCCAAAGGATTTTTATTAGTGATAAAAATAAGTGTGACATATAAATTTATAAAGAAAATAAAGAAAATATTTAGAATATTGTTTAAGATTACTTGCAGATATTTATGAACTTTTTTCTTAATAATCAAAAAGTAATGTTCTTATTAGAGAAAATCGCAAATATAATATCTGGTTTCTGTTATACTATGCATGGGATTACTCAGCAGGATCTCCACATATAATAAAAAAATAATTCAAATTCATAGAATAAAATATAGGTACCAGTGAATAAACTATACTTTAAACCTCTGAAACGTGATTTATTTCTAAAAACGAGTATTTTTTAATTGATTTAATACTGATATCCCCCGTTTAGCCTTAGATCTGATACAGAAACAGATGTTTAAGATGAAACCGCATTTTATCCTGAATTTTATATTTTACTTCCCGAAAAACATAATCTGCACATGATAGTTTTTTTGGATTTTTTCTTACATTTTTCTGGCAGATCAAATAAAAATTATCCGATAAAAATAAGAATTTAAATTACTTGTTTTCCCACAAAAGGTGATGATATATATGAAAAAAAATCTGAATAAAGAATATCACTGGAGCTTCACTAGTTTTTTTTTTCATGTTGGTTACTTCATATATATTAATTTGTTTTTGTGTTACATTTTAGGACTAATTTAACAGATTAAAAAATATTTTGGCTCTGAAGATCTTGATTAGGAAGTTTTTTTCTGGAAATTTTCTAGAATGAAAGTATTCATATATGCCTTTTTTTTTTCTGGCTTTTTTAGCTAATTTTTCTATAACTGAAGCTCAGAAAAGCAAGATGTGATTTCAAATATATTGAAGTTACATGAGATAGAACTTTGGAATTACTGTACCTAAAATTGGAAAATCCACCTTGCAAATTACAAATATTTTATTTTTATTTTCTTCAGCTTGATAAATGAGATCGAAAATTATACCATTCTCAATGGATCTATCTTTTTTCTAGCTGAATAAATTGTAATTAAATATGGATTAACTTTTTTTTTTCAAAATTCTTACTAAAATTAAAAAAATCTTTCGAAATTCTGTTTTTTTCATCCCTATAAAACCCACAAAATTGATATGATCCACAAGCATTAAAGCCAGATGTTATGATCCTTGGGAAAATTACTAAAAAAATTGAAAATTAAACGATAAAATTAAAAAGCTCTTAAATTAATTAAAGAGTGAAAAAAACCATCTAATGATTTAATTTTTATGGAGTTTCACTATTTTCTAACAAGGGCTTAAAAAAACGGCAAACTTTTTATATCATATCAAATATATATTCCTAGAGAGTGTATCATTTATACAATAATATTTATATTTACATATTTATATCAGTGCTATTAAGTTCTAATTAATTTTTATCGAAGGAAATTGTATGTTCAATATCCAATTTTTTCAAAATCAATTCAATAATACATAATTAAAAAAAACCTGTTATTCGGTATAATAATTTTTTTAGAAACTATAAAAGGATATAGTAAAAATCACTTCCAAACTATTTTAAAAAATTTAATATTTTTTCAATTTAATGACATTTTATTTTATACGTGAATATTATACTTTTTTTTGATATTTTTTTCTTTATAATATTAAATATTATTCAAAGTATTATAAAAATTCATGATTTTATAATTATAATAATATCTCTGTCCAATATAGTCATAAAAGTGCCATTTTTTATAATAAAAAAATTCTAACCATTAGTCATTATAGCCATTAAGATTCTAAGAAAATAATTTTTGAATTTTTTTTTTTCATTTCAAGGCGGATGTTTCTGAAAATTTCAATTTTTTTAATAATTCTTTTTAAATTTTTACAGAAGTTTTTTTCGATTATTGAAATTCTGACAATCACAAACTAATTTTCCAATGATTCCAGAATATAAAAAATTTAATTATTTTATTTGAAAAAATATAAAATTACATGGTATAAAATATGAATTTTATTTTTGCTACACTATGTATTCTTTTTATTTTCCTATCACGTTTTTAATTTTTTATAGATTTTTTTTGTTGAATTTTATTAAAATTGGGTTAATCTGTATATGTTTTTATAAATTAATTATAATAAAAAAATAAATCTAATTACCAGCTTTACAAATAATTTATATATAAGTTTCCAAATCAAAATCCAATTTAAACTTCCCCACCAATAAAAATTAAAAGAAAAATCTATTTAATCGATTCGAAGTTTTAATTTCCATTGAATAGTTTCAAATTTTATTGGAAGAAAAGTTATTTATATTTTTTTCACTAAAACAGGATACGCCATAAAGCTCCCGATTTATTTTTAGTTACACATATATCAAAATTTGAATACATGAAATTTTTTTTTTTTTTCTGATTCCTGCTATTCAAAAAAATAAATATTATCTCTTTCCATAGATTTTTTACCTTAAGATCAGGAAGCTGGATTAAAAAAAATTCTTATTTTTCAAGTTTTTTTACTCCCTAAATATTTTTATCGTTTGATTTAATATTTTAAAAGATATATTTTTTTCTCTTCTGAATTAAATTTCTTTTAACTCCATTTTCATTTTCTGGAGCCATATTTAATTTATATTAAAATCTTTTTTTATTAATCTGATATTAAAAAGGCGTTTTAGAAATATCATATTTTTTATGTGGAATTATTATTAGGGAAATAACTATCTCTATTAGTTTATTTAGTCATTTTTGAATTGATTTGTGTATAATGGTTATTATAAAGTGTAGTATATTTGAAATTCTAGTTTTTTCAAACCATTATTTCGGTTGATAAAGAGAATAAACTATGTTAGTATTAATCTAGAAAAATTATCTAATATTTGTTATGTTTTATGAGATACAATTTTTTCATTTTTTTAAAATTATGATGGTGAATTTTTATGATCTTAAAATTAATAAATGGCTTTAATGTTTTAATAATAGATTAATATAAACACAAAAGTGCTAGACAATTGGTTTTAATGATTTAATATGGTTTTTTTACCGCGTTTTATATACTTTTATTAAATAAAACTTATTTATGTCAAATTAGATATGTGGTATTAGTTGAAGATTTGTGGTCGTTTTCATGATTTTTTTAATATTTTTAAACACATTTTACAAGTTTCTGTGGATTTATTTATATCTTTCAGATAATTTATGCTATATAAGGCTGATTTTAAAGAAAAAATATTTTTTCTTTATTTTTTACAAATATATTTAATTTTAGAAATATTATAACACTTCAGAGTTTATATTGTGTAAATAAGATTACTTTTATACACTTTTACTTTTTCATGAGTTAATATTAGAAAAAAAATTATGTTTGGAGGAGCCAATAATGCCTTAAAACTAAACGCATCAAAAATTATCAAACTTTACCTATTATTATTTTCTTAAATATATAGCGATATCTCAAGCACATCGATTAAAAAAAATCTATGGATGCAATTTTCTATTTCTTATTTTTTATAATTAAGTTTAAATTTCTACTAGATTGAAATTCAGAAGTGAGATTATAAGGATAATCAGGATATTTTATATACAAAAAATTATAGATTTACCTTTTTTAAATGCACTATTAGTAAAATTTTGCATCTATTATTTAAAAATTATGAATTTTTTTCTTATTTTGTACGGGAAGTCTTTATTATTTTTAGCTTTTTTGATTTAAAAGAATAAATAAAAACTTATTACAAATAAAAAAAATCATTAAAAATGAAATATTTAAATTTTATATGTAATATTTCTGTTGCGATTAAGAATTTTCCATATATTTAGTTTAGTCTCTATGTTGATATATGATTAAATGTGGACTTATATTGATTATTACATAGATAAATGGAGGGATTTTTATGCTAATTTTTTTATTTTAAAAATTAGAGAGTTTCAATTTTAAAAATCGTTATTTTTCTTAGGTTATTTTTTTATTTTATAAGCACTATATAAAACAGATACAAGAACTTTTTTTTTTCTTAATAAATTCTTAATATTCTATTTACCGCGGAATGGAGTTTTAATAATCATTGGTATTATTTTAAATTTATATGGATTATCAGGAATTGCGAATTATTGTATATTTTATGTAAATTTTTATAAATTAAATTTGAAAATCAAAAATCAATTTACACCAATATGAGATTTTCAGTAACCTTTATTTAAAAAAAATACTTAATTGTTGCAATTTGCGGCGAATCATCGCTTGCTTAGCTCAGTTGGTTAGAGCGTGGTGCTAATAACGCCAAGGTCACAGGTTCGACCCCTGTAGTGAGCATGTCTCGGATAGTATAGTGGTGAGTATTCCAGTCTGTCACATTGGCGACCCGGGTTCAATTCCCGGTCCGAGAGATTTTCCGATATGGTCCAGTGGTTAGGATTCCTCGCTTTCACCGAGGCGGCCGGGGTTCGATTCCCCGTATCGGAGATTTTTGACATTTGATTTGAATTACTGCGATTACTTAAAAATTTGTTCTACATCTACTTTTTTGTTGTGTTTATTTCAATTAATCTACATTCTTTTTTTGTATCATGGAATTTTATTGTAGGATAAATTGATTAAAATATATATTAAAAAAATGCAGAAAAAGACGTATAGAAAAGACTGTTATCCTAACTACAATAAGCTCATCTGCAGAATTAACTACTGCGTACCTACGGGAAAAGGGTGCAACCTAACAATAGAAAGACCGCCCCCCCCTGCCATTGCTTCAAGTAGGCTGGATGACTGAGGTATCGTGCAATCATTAATTAAGCCCTTTTATAATGAACTGTTGTTCATTGAAACTAATGAGCTCCAAGTCAGAGCCTACTTTCAACAGGATTAATAAAATTAGGTTGCTACCCAAACATGGGATTAATCGGCATTGCTTTCCTACAAATAGCTTTTAGACACTGAGATACGTCTGACTGTTAAACGCTGGACTTTTACGCTATATTATGTCTCAGCATTGCTAAAAGATCGATCCCTCCTGCTTCGAGATGTCCCTTCTCTAGAATCTTTGTGCGCTGTCTCCAATACTCCCAACAAAGAATAGAACAACGCATTGTGAATTTTTAATTTAGTGTACTTCTCGAAGTACAATATCAATTCCCTAAAGCGCAGCAAGGCATTTCGCTCTTAGGGGGGTTAATCTACAAAAAATATAATTTAAGATCGTTTATGAGACTTATTTCACTTTTTATTTTAATTAAAATAAATGGATATGGAAATAATATTTTAGAAAAGTTTTTTTCTAATAAATTCTTCTTCATCCTATTTTGGTAATACAGGACTAAAATATATTCAAATATTATGTTTTTATTCAAAAATGGTGTTTATAAATAAAATTTATCATTAGAAAAACAAAATTATTTACTAAAAAAATAATGTTTCCACTTTTATCATATAAATATCTGCTTATTCATCAGCTTAAATGTATAAAAATCAGAATATTCTGATTTTTATCTTATATAAATACTGTTTAAAAAATATCTTATTTACCATCAGCCTGAAAACTGTAAAGAGAGTTAAAATTCATCAAAAAAAAATATATATACTATTTATTCATAAAAAATATATCATATCATTTCTAAACTCAGCTTTTAAATTTCTAACCAATTCTTGCTTTCTAATTTTTTTAAAAAATTTAGTATTAAACACTTAGGTTAATATAATTAGGCTTTTGTATCATTTAAATATGTAAATATAAAGTATAGAATACTTGTTTTTTCATTTTTATATCGAATAATCTAATGATTAAACTATTTCGGTTAGTAAAGGTATTTTAAAACATATATGTGAGATCTTAAATTCCCGAAATTGTTAAGACTATTATTTATAATCTTCAACATATTATTTAAACTTTCTGGTCCTATTACTATAACTTATCAAATATATTTTATTTTCTGAATGATTAAATTATAAACTCTAATTTTCCTATTTATACTAGGTACGCTTTGATAAACTTAATTATCCTACTGTTATATTTTAAACGCGTTCAATTTTGCTAACTTGTTCCACATTTTACTGGTTTTTTATTCTTCTCGGCATAGGATAATCGAGTTATTGTTATATATAGACATTTTTCCTATTTTTTTTTATAAATGATCAGCCAAAATGCTTATTTTTATTCCAACTTAATTTTATTAATTGATAATCAGAGTTATATTTGGCCACCTCGTTATATAATTTATTTTACTCACACGTTTACTTATTTCAAAAGCATCATTTGAAAAATTGTAGCTTTTTTTACAATATTTATTTAAGAAATTTTATAAAAATTTAATTTTTAGATTATACAGTAAAATACACAGTTAAAAGTACATTCTAAAATAAATTTTTTGAGAAAATAACTAACTTATAGGCAAAAAATACTTGAAAAATATTATATGATAACTCACTCAGATTTAAAAAAAGATTTATATGCATAATTTAAAGCAAATTAATTAAAATCTCAATTTCAATATGCGGGAAAAAATAAGTAAAAAAATTATATTATATGTTTTTCTGTCTTCAATCCAATATCGAGTGGGTATGGATTTACTAGAAAAAAATATGAGGGTGTGATTAAAATCTTTTTTATGTTTAATTTTACCATCAAATTAATATTTTCATATCATTGTCCATTTTTTTTAAATTTTAAGCAATTACCTGTAAAAAAAATGAAATAAATGTTTTGAAAATTCTGAATTCTTCAATAAAAAGAAAATATGATGAAAAAATATATATATCCAATTCTTAAAAAAAATCGGTTTTATTGAAGTCTAAAAAAATTTATAACCGAAATATTCTATTTTATAATTATATTTCGTAATAATTTTTTTAGCCATGAATTTTTTGAAAAATAAGAAAAAAATAAACATTCATTCGGGTCATGTTTAAAAATCAAACTCAAATAAATTAATTCCTATTAAGCTTTTCCTAAAAAAATTAAAATTTCTAGGTGTTAAAAAACCTCTCAAATCTTTTAATGTGAATTTTATCAATTTAAAATTATATTAATTGGTAATGATGTTTATTTTTTTAAAAAAAAAAATTCATTTTTGCGATACAAAAAGTTTTCTCACAAAAAATAGGTTTTATAAAAAATATATGTTAATTTTAAACATTTTTTTGTACATGAAATCTAAATTTACTTTGATTTTTATTATAAAAAATACTAAGATAATAATTTAGTTTGAATTCTCTATTTTGATAGAAAGAAAATTTAAAAAACGGCAGATTAACTATGCTAGGAGTTAGTGTTAAACATAAACTTAAATATCAATTTAGATCAATTAGAACGAAGTTTGAAGATATTTTCTGTAATTGTTTTTATTTAAATATGTTGATAATCTGAAAAGATCGCTGAATCCAAGTTCAGGACCTAATGAAATAAAATAGAATTTTATGAGTATAAAGAAAAAAATAATTATTAAAACACTTATATCTTTTTTCATATTAAAAAAATAGAAGCAACTTATTATTATGTATTTAAGGGGATTTAGTAGTCACTATATTTAAGACTAAATATAAAAAATATTTTAATATTTTTTGTAAATTTATATTAAAAAACCATTATCAAAAAATTTAAAAGAAGAAAAAATCTAAATGAAAAAAAAACACAAATTAGCTTATATATCATACTTTTGTATCTAATTTATTATTTTGTTTTTATTTACGGGATTAAGTGTAATTTTTTTTAATAAAAGCAAATTTTAAATCGAAAATATCTAAAAAATATATTTTAGCTTTTTCTAAAAATGATTTTCCAAATTATTATATTATTTATTTTTTTATATTTGTGTACTTTTCTTATTTTGGTAAAAAAAATGACTTAAATTAATCTTATTTTAAAGCACTTATCGAATATTTTCATATTAGGTTGAATAAAATGACCTTCCTCTAATATTTTCGGTAAAAATACTAGGGATTTACTGGTTAATAATAGGATGCCAGATTTGAAATATCTCCGATTTGGAGCCTAAATGACATTTTCAAGTAAATCTTTTTTTGAATTAAATCTTATTGAAAGTTTTTTTAGCTTCATTAAATCTGAAATAAAACATGATTTTTTCGAAAAAACAATAAGTTTATCTTTTCAAATAAAAAAAATGAACTCACTTAGACATACAAAATCATTTAAATAGTAGAAAAAACGACTATTTTTTTCACCATCTCCTATTTAAGTAATTTATAAAAAAAGTGCTATGTCCATTGCTACATACTACTTTTCTTTTTATAATCCTTTTTTTTTAGGTTGGATAGATACCGAAATAAAATCAAAAATAAAACTTTTTTCTGAAATATTACTTATCTGTTGCAAAATTGAAAGATATTTTTACTATATTTTATAAAAAATTTATAAGCTAATTCGCTTAAATAAAACATACCCTCATTTTTTATAAATAAATTTAAATATTTAAATTCAAATCTCAATTTTTAATTTTTTACCAATTTATTTTCAATCCTTTCATATTTACTTAGAAATTTTATATAATCCAATAATTGAATCAAAAATTTACATTTTTTTTATTATCTAATTTACCAATAGTGAATTTTTTTTTTGAATAAACCATTTTAACTATATACCTTCTAGTGTCTCTTTTTAGTATAATTTTTATCATAATATTGATAAATAAGACTATATTTTTGGGCTTTTTTAAAAAAAAGATAGAAAATAATTTAAGAAATTTACTTATGCAAGCATAAAAACTCTTTAAAAAGATTGTTAATTTAGCGCCTATTTAACATAATTTAAAATTTCTTATAATCTAAATTAGGGATTAACGTTTAAAATTATATAAGCTCTAATTAAATTGAAAAACAGCTTTAATATGGTTATTTTTATTTTCTTAGAATCAATTTATAATTTTTTATAATGTTATAAATTATTACATGTTTAAATATTAATTTATACAAGTAGCTCTTTTCTCTGCTCTTTGTAGCCCCTTTATAATCATTGGATAATTAATCATTATTTTACATTCAAATAACCTTTTATACTTATATAGTGTTTTTGAATAAGTTTTAACACCTTTTTATTTTTAATTGACTATTATAATACTCAAAGAGCTAGTTTATACGGTTATATTTTCTCTTTCCAGTAAATTTTCTTAAATTTAAAGCAATAATATAATAATAAATGACTAAAAGCTCTTCTGCAGATTTTTTTATTTGAATTTTGTATAAAATATGAATGTTTCGCAAAGATTATAAAGATTTTCTCATAGATAAACTTTGAATCCTTTTTTTTTAGTAATAAAATAACGAATTTATTTTTCTCTAAAAATTTGATACCTCATATAACAGGATTCTATTTCAAGAAATCTTTTTTATAAATCTTCATCTAAAAAATCCCTGCTTAAATTTTTAGCTGTTTTTTTTATGATTTATTTATTTTAGATTTATTAAAAATTTATCTTTTAGGAAAATTGATTTTTACAGCCCCTATATATTTGCCTTTCATCTTACCACTTTATTTACTTTGGAGTAAGATTAAATTTTTGGATAATTTATTTATTAGTTAAAAAAACACGAGTAAAGGTAGGGATTTAATTGTGATCAATAAAAAAACGTGAAATATTTTTATACTCCTTCTCCTAGCTACACGACTTAAGCTTTTTCGGTAAATTTTTTAAAGGCTCTGATATTTTAATTAACGAAAAAAAAATAATTATACAATAAATATTATAACATAATAATCTCAGTTAAGTTAAACTTCTGGTTATTTTGAACTATATAATCATATCTATTTTTATGCTTTTAATTCTATCCAGATTTTGATGATTTAATTAACATAAAATTCAAAAAAGTTTACCCTATTTTTTTTTTTATTAAGCTGGTGGTTATAATTTTTTCAGAAAAAAATATAACCTCTTCATGCCCTAATAGTATAAATATAATTGTTTAGTTTATATTTCCAAAATATACACTAAAAAACCCCCATTTTCAGACAAATTAAATTTTTTCTTGCCCTTATAAAAATTGGTTAACAAATATTTGAATTATTATTTATTTTTTCATGGAAAATCAAATCTATTTTAACCTTATTTTACTATTTAAATAAATATATCTAAAATTTTATCATTTTATCCGCCCTTATAAACGAACTAAAGTTTGAATCATCATCAAAAATTCCATAAATATTATTAAGGATCGTTTAGCCCTATTTTCAAAAAAATTTAATGTTAATTCGATAATTAAATTGCAATATTTTAAAATCATCTTTGAAAATATCAAAATCGAATTATAATTTTATAAATGGAATTTTTCATTAACATCAGTTTTTTTTCCTATTCCAGCTATATAATTTTTATCAATAAAAATAAAATAATAATTTATATTGAATAAATTTTTTAGAGCTACCAATATTCATGATATTCCAAGTTAAATTTTTTTAACAGAATCCAATTAAATTGAGGCGAAAAATCTATGAATTTATCTATGAATTTATCTATAATTTATTATTTTCTTTTTTAAATAATAATTTTTTTTAATAAAATCCATATTAAATTTCACCCTTTATATGTCATTTTATTTTTTGTCAAAAAAAAATCTTAAATATCACCACTATATCCAATGAAAAATGCTTATCTTTTATAAATTTTGTATAGAGTTTTTCAAAAATAACCATATCTGAAGTTTAATCGTACATTTTCATCTCCAAAACGAATACACCTTATCTTAATAGGTTTATTATAGATTTTGGGAGATATCATACAATCTCCTTTGTTTTTTTTTCATAAAAAATTTTAAATCTTTCCATTCTTCGTGTGTCATATTCAAATTATATGTATCCTATCAAAATGTGGATAGAAAAAAACATGAAAAAATATGCTAACTTTCCAAAAAAATTCAGGTATCCAACTTATAATATTTTTTAAATTGGCCATTGTTTATTATTAAATGATTGATAATGTTGGAAATGAAAACTTAATTGTCCCTCCAAAAGATTACTTGATTTATTCATAAAAATTATTAAACTTGCAAAAAAAAACTAATATATATATGTATATATTAGATAGTTCCTATTTTATAAAATATGATACCATATTTTATTTTATTTTTATATTATTAGGCCTTTTTGGATTAATATTAAGTTCAATTTTTTTTATAAATTTGTGACTATAACTATTTTATTATTTTGAACTCTTATCATTTTATATATATCTTGTTTATTATTAATCGGGTGTTTTACAAAAAAAAATTATAAAAAGGCTTTATATAACTATACTTTCTCTTAAAAACTTTTTATTCTGGAGCTTTTGGGCGTATTTTTTTACTCTCAAGGTATTTGTAATTTTGTAATTTTGTAATTTTGTAATTTTATCTGAATTAATACGTTACAGTTATTAATTAACTTATTTCGATATTTTTTAATTTTATATTTCATTGATTTCACTAATAAATTTTTTTTATTGATCAAATCTTAATTCATATAGCTCATTAGTTGGATGATATCCATGAAGTATTTCTTCAATTTGGCGCCTCTTCTTGTTAATTTTTTATCAATAATTTAGAAAAAACAAATTTATGTTTCTAAGATCGAGATAAAAAATCTATATAAATATTTGAGTTTTTTCGAATTAGTTGGTATGGTCAAATTAAAATAAAAAATATTATTAATAAAATCAATTATTTTGCATTTTTTCTTTAATTATAAAAAATAATATTGGAAATATTTTCTTTGTTTTCTAAAATCACTTTTTATAAACAATTCATTAAATTTTACCATAAAAAATTAAAAATGGTTAAATAATACAATAAAATCTCTACTTCAGTCCGAAGAGTGTTTTATATAAATTATTAAATATAATTTTGGTCTTATTCAAGTATTGGAACATTTAAAAGATTTGAAGAAGCCATAAGTTGCTTCGTCTACCTGAATTAATATCCTTTCAAATATTTAATAAATGATTAGCTTCTTAAAATTCAAATCCTATTTTTATTTGTTTTATTTAAATAGAGTTTTCATTGTTTGGAATGCGAATTTACGTTTTTAGAGAGATATCATTTGCTTATTGGCGTAACTATTTTGAATTTTTGGCGATGCCCTATTAGATAAGTTGAAACAGTGATTTTTATTTTATAAGAACTAATTTCCCACTTTTGGGCAACTTTTATTAATTAATTAAAAGCACATTATATTAACCATTTAAAAAATTTTCTATATTATAGATATTTTCACAAAAAATATCATATTTATCAAAAAACTAAAATAAAATAAAAATGAAAGGTTTGTAAAATGAATAGAAATGAAATAAAATAAAAATGAAAGGTTTGTAAAATGAATAGAAATGAAATAAAATAAAAATGAAAGGTTTGTAAAATGAATAGAAATGAAATAAATTATGTGAGAAATTCAAAAAAAATGAGAATTAAATAAAGTTATTTGAATCGAATTAAAAAAAATTATGTAAATTTAAAACAATATCCATTGCCTAAAAAAATGAGAAAACACATGCTAAAAAAAAAATTATATTATTTTTTTATAACAGAAAAATTTGTATAAACTGTTTTTATTCTTTATTTAAAATAAACATTAAATAACTTACTATATTTCGAAATATATACTAAATTGAACCAATATTATCATAAAATAAATAACTCAAAATAAGTCTTAAGCTAATACTTTAACTAATCTTAAGTATCTCGGATAAATAAAAAAAGATCCTAAATTAAAAGATTTTTTTTTAAATTTTTTTTCAATGTTATCGAAGATGTGAAAAAAAAATATTCGGCGATATACTGAAATAAAATTTTCAATTTCTACTGAGCATAGGCTAATTAAAAAAAATGATAAACAGGGAAATAAAGTGTTTTTTTGTCTTTTTCTGCAAAAAATAACGGATATAAAAGGGATAAATTAAGAACAAAAACTTTTTTTATATATTTTTTTTTATAGAAAACTCTTCTTTAAAGCTAGAAAAAACTTATTATTTTTTGGAAAAGAAAACAAGTTTTTTTCAAAACTAGAAATACACATAAATATATTTGATATTTGGCTTTATTGAAATATTAAGGTTATTTTACCAATTTAAAAAAAGGTGATAACTAATTAGACGCGATCTTACACTAAAATTCCGACATAAAAAATAAAAAAACCAATTAAACCAATTAAACGCAATTCATAAATATTAAGCGAAATAATTAATAAATAAGATTCTATGCTTAGATTTATCAAAAAAATTGTATTTTATAAACTCCTCACTAGATTATATGAGTATTCATAAGTTAGTGCCAATATTTCTGTTATTTTCCCAGAAACAGATGGGTATTTTTTTTAGAATTTGTCTCAATTTCCATATATGGTATATTATGTGGCATTTTTTTAATATTGAATACTTTTATTATTTTTTTTTCTCAATATTAATCGACCCCTTCTGCTAAAAAAATGAAGTTATTTTTTATATATAACCCCAGCTTCCATAAATAAAAATTTAAAGAAAGATTTAACATCTGAATTATGAAATAACTATGAATATTTTCTAAATTATTTAAACCATTTAAGCCAAATGGGTGATTTTTTTTGAGCAATAAAGGCTCAGTGCAAAACATTCACTCCTAGAGCTATTTATGCTGAGTATATATTGAAATTTTAATGACGGTTATCAATAAATTTCAACGGGGTTTATCTAAATAACTAAGAAAAAATCAAAATTTGGTATAAATATGAGTCAAAAAAAGGCCACTCATTGGGATTATTCACAAAATTTAACAATAAAAATTTTTAAATACCAAGTTTTGGTATTTTATTTCATAAATTTTTTTTTTATTCTCATATTACAAGATCTTTGGATAAATTTTTTGGCTAATACGAATTTTAATATAATGAAACTATAATTTTTAATTTATGTAAATAGTACAATAGTCGAAGATGCAATTGAAAAGAAGGAGTCTTTAAATATTTTTTTATAAATATAAAATTGATTAATTTAAATTTATATAACTTTATCAATTTTTTGAATCAAATGCTAAAAATCTTTAGTTGAGAGGAAAATCAGAGTATTAAGTATTGCTAACTATGTCTAATGCTCTTTTTAAATATTTTTTATTGTTTATCTGGTCTACCTGGGGTTTTTTTTCTATAAAAATTTGTCGCTTTCTCAGTTTTTATCTTTTTGTTTTATCTTTTATTCTATAGTCAAAATAACCTTATTTTAATTTGTAATCTGATTACACGTGACATTTTTTCGACTAATTTTTTAAGGTTTTGGTGGTTGTAACCTTGTAAAATTATGTAAATAAATATATTAATCATTTAAAATTTGATTTTTTGTGCAGTTTAGTTAATGTGAAATTTTATGGAATTAAAATATAATTATGTAACTCGGAAATCAAATACAAATAAATTAATCTTCAAACTTTCCTGATTTAAACCCAATTATTTTTATCTAAAATATATATATATTATGTATATAACAAAAATTGTTCAAGTTAGAAATTATTTTTTAGTTCTTTTGTCGAAAAAAAATATTTTTCTTATGTAAATTATATAAATATTATCCATCAGCTTTCATTTAACTTTTTAATACAGTAAATACATTTTAAAAAAAAAATCACATGATATATCTATAATTTTGCAAATTAGGGCATCATCATTTATGTAAATAGCTTTCTGCATTAATTCTAATTTAAAATGGGTCAAAAAATAAGATTTATAAAATTGATAAACACTATACAACTAATATTTAAGTTTTAAATTTCTTCATTTTAATAAAGAAATTTCCTTTTACAATATCTTTATAAAAAAATTTATGAAAATAAAAATAAATCGCCACGTACCATCAAAAAAGGGGGGGTTGGAGTGTTTCTGTTGGTACAATATACTCAATTGCTTTGGTTAATAAGTTATTATTCCGGTAGAAACCCCTTTTTTAGACATTGGGGTAACATTTATATAGAATTTTATTTATTTAGCATTTTTTATACTATATTAACTTAAAATTAAATTTGGCGGTTTTAAAAAAATTATGGCATAAAAATAAAAAATAGTGGCATATAAAAATATATTTATGGCGTAAAATATCAAATTTGGGTATTTAAAAATTTTGATGGTGGAATTTTGTGAATAATCCCAATTCCCAAACCTATTAAAATCTATTAGGTCATTAAATAAAAAAAAATGTTGTTTAATATAGGTAGTGATCTTATATTTATAGTTATATATTGCATATTTACTAAGTTTTAATACAGTATATATACTGTGCATCTTTGCTTTTTTGTAATACGTAAATTATAATACATCTATGCTTGGTTTCGTTTGTTTTATTTGAGTTGAATCATCTGGATTTTTAATTTTTCATTGAATCCTATACATATAATTTAAAACTTCCTATATAGCTTAGTTTCAGATACTTTACATAAATTCCTATTCAATGTGGTCTACTTTTAATTTTAAAAAATTAACTAATGTTACTTACCGATTTTTAATATGAATTTAAGTATCGGGATTGTTATATTTTCTTGTTGGTGAGTATTTTTGCTAATATTTTCCTAAATTATTTGTAAACTTTTTTAAAATGGGCTTCTCGGAGACTCAAAATGTTTTATCTAGATTTCTTTATTCCAAGTGAAAATAGTTCAAATATTTGCGTTATTAGAACTAGCTCCGAATCATTTCCATTAATATAGATCGCTAAATTAAAGAATATTGGTAATATATTTGGGCACCAATTTAATTTTCATCCAAAAAATATACCGGTTTAAAATTAAATTTCATCCAGTCAATTCTTAAGCTTGCTTTATTGAATAAAATAATCTTTGTTAATAAATGGTGGATTAAATTTTAAGTTTTTTATAATAGATTTTGACAATTTATTTTGACAAATTCTGTATCAAATTTGTAATTAAAAATATTTTTTTAATTGTTTTGATATTCTTGATTATTTTTTTAATTATCTCTTATTATTTTTATCATATATTTAATGTATTTTTAAATATTAATTTATAATGCATAAATTATTTATTTGGGTAAATTTGAAAAGGGAAAATAATATTGTTTATTTTTCTATCATTAAAAAGGACTCAGAAATACCTGAAAATACTTTTTAATATTATAGGCGTCATTTTTAAAAAAAATAAAGTATTACTTTCAAATTATTGATGAGTAATTGTAACCAGACCTGGTGTTTCAATTTAATCTGAATATTTTTGCAAGTGGGGCTACATTAATGACTTCTAATTAAAAGAAAGTATTGGATAAATTAATAATGTAAAAAAGCGTTTTTGAATGATGCATTTGAAATTTAAATATACCCGCTTACTAATTTATAATTTTCTGACAAAATTATCTCTAAAGTTAATAAGGCATTTTCAATTTTAATTATAACTAATATTTTTTATTAGCGCTTGTTAATTTTGGCGGAAATACGAAAAAATTATAGAAAATACAAAAAATACCAGATGAAATAGTATTTTGAGCTTTTTAAGAGATCACACGTGGGTATATATTTTATAAAATAGTTTCATTTAGTTTTTATAATTTATGGAAGTGATGTTATGCATATATATTCTATTTATCAAAATTAATATCTTTTACGAAAATAAATTGATCTCTTAGATCCTTATATAATGTAATTTTTAATCAATTTAGATCTATTGAAATCAAAACTTTAATATGAATTTCATAGTTAACTTTAATGAAATATTTACTATATTATCATTATTATTACTGTCGGTATTAATAATTATAAATCATATAAAAAGGGTTCTATTAAAAAAATCCCCATCTTTTTTTTATTTCAAAAAAATTATATCCGAAAATTCGCAGAAACAAAGCTTGGTCCTATTTTCCACAAATTTTCTTTTTTCGGCATTTATTGGGAATCTAATCATCTAAAAAATATAACTAAATATTTACCTATTGTTTAATTGAAACTCATTTTAAGTTTACAAGAAATATAAAGTTCAATTTAAAACAGAAAATTTTTTTTAAAAAAGTAAATTTTAACTTAATTTTAATAATTTTTATAGATAAAAATATTAATATATTAGGGGGTAAGTAATTAAGCAAAAATTTGGTGTTAAATCCGTGATGTAGTATAAATAAATCCCAAAAAAAAAAAATTAAAGATAAAAAATTTAAATTGAAAAACTTAAGGAAGAGCTGTGTGAATTTTATAATGGTTTATTTTCAAAATAGTAGAAGTATAAATATATCATTTTGTTAAAACTGAGATATGAAATAATATGGTTAAATGTTTAGGGCACTGGGGAGGGTTTCCAAATACCGATAAAGAACTCGGATAGACTTTATCTTATTTTAAAACGATTTATTGTGGTAAATTTTTATGAAAAATACAAATACATCAATTCAAAAAAATATTCATGAAAAAAACTTTATATGACCAGTTAAAAATGACGTTATTATAAAAAAAAGTTATACATAGTATTGTCTGAAACGAATAGAAACATTTTGATGAATATAAAATAATGAATTATATTCATCGTAAAAAATTTGAATATGCAGATCTTCTATATAGTGAAGACTTATATTATATATGTGTGTGTGTGTTTGTTTGTGTGTGTTTGTGCTAATACATATATAATTAAATTATTAATTACATATTTTTGTTATAATCGGATAGGTGATGTCTCTGATAAAATAAAATCCACATTTACTATAAAAAAAAGCCCTTTTTGATAAATTAGTAAATATAAGCTTAAAATTTAGTCAAAACACCCAACCCTTAATTGAAATATGAAGTGTTTTCATCTTGATATATAACCGAAAAAAGATAACTGAAACCCTACCCTACTCCCAAACATAGATAGATAGACTTTGATTTATTTAATATGTGCATTTTAAATTTTCGTATAATTTATATTTTAATAGTCCCATTTATCACAATTACTAGAGCCCCACAAAAATTTGAGACTTAGAAAATGATACTCACACAATTTAAAGTTATTTTTATACTTGAAAGCGCTCATTTCATGGAATTTTACTTTATGAAAAATCGAATTTTTACTAATAATTTCCACTACTTTGATAAAAATATATAAATGGATACCAAAATTACGAGAGAAATGTACGCTCTAATCCTTTAAAACTGTTATTTAGAATTTAATTTGGTTTTCAATTGAATATTTTAATTAAATTGGATGAAAACTATGAGATTCTTTTTATAATAAAATTTAAAAAAAGCGAACAAATCAATCTCATCAAACAGATTTAAAAAAACATATACCGAAATCACAGTTCTTTTTAAATACCGGAAGAGTATTTTTTTTATGAATATTGGTTTCAAAGATTAAGGCTATATGCAGAGTATAACAAACCAATAATAACAAATTTATATCACTATATTTAAATTGATGGTGTTCATTATACATATTTTTGATTTATTACTAATTCTCCATTATTTACTGATATTTCTTATGTTATTTATTCAAAGGGAGGGGATAATGAATATGGGCTTATTACTTTTTTTTTTGAATGTTTTATTGTAATTTTGAAAAAAATTTAAAGATATTCAAAGATCTTTAATAAAATTTTTTTATTTTTTTAAAGAGAAATTTATTAAGATTTTTTTATTAAAGCTTGGAAATTTACTAAATATTTGGGCCACCAGCATAAATAACCGGAAAAACTCCTTAGAAAATTTGGGGAAAAAACTTAAATGATGCCAATCTATGGAGGAGAAAACCTCTAAAATTGGGTGAAGGAAGAACCACCCGCCATTCTATTTGGAGTGGCCAGATATTCAATAAAACTATATAATGAAAAAAATCACAACTGAATCCACTTTTATTGTAGTAACTAAAAGAAGGTCCATTTCGAAAAAAGGTTATAAACTATAAAAAAATCATTGCATATTTATTTTTTTTAAATTTATAATATTTCGGTTTTATGTGGTAGTAATGAGTATAAAAATAATGCTTTTATTCGAATGCTATTATTTGCAGCTTAATACGGTTAACTTTATAGTTTCAAATATTTGCAGAACCGAAAATTTTACAATATTAGATAATCTTTCCATTCCATAAAATTTTTAATAAGTGTAAGAGAAAATTATTTTGGAAAAGATTGTATTTTTTGTACACTCTTAAAAAAAATTTAATATAAAATATAGCATAAATTTAATATTCTTAATTTATCAATGAGAATTTACTAGTGTAAAAAATTAAAATAACTCGATTTTTCTATAATATAAGCGAAATACCAAAAACATCTGAATGGATAATAGTATTTTTGTTAAATTCTTGGTTTAAAATATTTAAAGACGGAAAGATGAATATGAAGATATACGCATCTACTAATAAAAATGATGCTTTATATAAATTTTCTGATATATAACTCTAAAAAAAGTATAACCATTTATAATTAAAAAATTGAATTACGTATCGAAAACTCGATATGCTGTTCTTGTTAAAAGGAAAAAAAAATCAGTCGAGGTAATTTTTAGAAAATCTATTTAAAAAAGCTTAGTGAATTCTTAATAATTTTTTATATTTTATTTATAGTAAAACTTATTTACTAGTTTATAGTATTACTTAGAAGAGAGATGGAAAATAACAAAGGAAATACTAAATTTGTTACAAAAAATTACCAAAAATAAAGAAAAAGTGTTTTCGGGAAAAATAATACATTTTTTTTTTAAATCTTGATATATCAAGTGTAGATAAAAGGGGTAAACTTTTTGATATCCGTTTTACAGGTTTAGATTTAATTAAAATAGTGTTTTGTGATTTTTTTTATATTTAAAGGTTATAATTAATTTCCAATATTATTAATAAGTATTTTAAATTTGGTTTTAGATTATTTTTTTTGTTTTTACTTTCAGATCCGAAGCCGCAATTTTTTAGAGGTCTTAATGGGATGGCATGGAATCAGTTAATATTTTTTCGGATTTTTACAAAAATAAATATTATATTGAAAAATCCTGTAAAAAAAAATTATTTCATGATGTCAAATTCGTGATATTTAGTATAGAAGATTATAAAGCGATTAAAATTTATCGAAACTCTGAAAAGTAAACCTGTCAAAAAGCTAAAATTTCAGATGAATTCAAATTGGTGTAAATTATTTAGCATTAAATAACTTTTTTAGATAATGTAAAGTGTGTTTAAAAAAAAATTAATTCAATGAGGCACTTTTATTGGAGGCATAATAAATCGATTTTATTATCCAATGTAAATTTAAATATAGATCAGAAATTCTACGGTTTCAGTAGTTGATATTTTGAAAACTATAGGTTTAGCGTGAAGAATATAAATTTTCTCGGATTTTGATAATAAATTAAATTTTTTGGATATGTTCTCATGAAAATATTTTTAATTGAAACGTAATTAATGATTAAAATTCGGATTTTATTTATTGCAGAATATATATATCGCACTTTTGCCGTTGCATTGGAATACGGAAACTGTCTCGAATAAATATTTAAATACTCTAAAATTATAATTTAGATACGAAAAAAAGTATTTTTATTTTTATTTTTTTTTAAGGGAATTTATTTATAATATTTAAATACTAGAATAAAACTAAAATAAAAAATAAAATAAAAGGAAAAAATAATAAAATTTCATCCCACTCCCATCTGTCGCTCTAGCGGCTCCGTACCCTCTGGGCATTGGTTCAAGGTACGAAAAAAAGTATATCATATTTATTAAACTCTGAATATACATATCATTAGTCAAATCTAATGATGGATTTAAATATTTAGAAGGTATAAAGTTCATATACATGTTAATTATCTATATACGCCATTAAATAATATTTTGCATATAAATAGGAATGATCTTAATTAAAATAAGTACATCTTAAAATGTAAAAGGCTGGCAATTTTCCCCTATTATAGAATAAAGCCAAAGGTATTTGGAAGTATAAATTAAATTTCTTAGTAAAAAAATGGATCAGAAAAGACGGCCCTCCATAGATATTAGAGCAAAAGATTGAAATTTTTTGGGGGGGAGGGGGGGTGTTAGTTAGAAGGTAGCCTGAATGAAAATTGAACAAGATTTCATGTTTTCTCTTAAACACAAATTGCACTTAAAAAAAAGCTTTCGGTTGCGAGTTAAATATAATGATATTTTTATTGGATAATAATAATAATAATCTAGGGTCTTGATAAAATACTTATAAACCTCACAATTTAGAAATCAGTTTAATGATTGAGCGTATAAAAAAGTACCATTACCCACAAGAGATCTCAGATTTAAAGAGATATTATCATTCTCATGTTCTTCGATTATCTTTTTAGCTTTTAACAAATAGTTTGGTAATTAATATTCTGATGATAAAAAAATACAATCACTGAAAAAGTTTAATTGATGTTAGAAGAAGATTTATCCCTTAAAAATACAGAGATGTATACTTTTTATTAGATTATTGAGGTTAAAACTGGAAAGCATTCTTAGTTCTAAAAAAATCTAAAAAGTAAAGAAAACAAACTAAAAACCGAATTAAATTTGAGAATATGCCGGTTAATGTTTTTTCTCAATTTTAACTATAGTTATATTATCAGTGGTTTCAATTTTATTCATTGAAGATATTCTTTCATTGATGCTTGAGATTTTAGAGCAGCTCAATTTTATTTCTTTTGGATTGCTTTTCACGGGAGGATGTTTGGAGTCACTAGAGATATTGGAAAGATATGGGCTGAAGCTGGCTGGCAAGTATTTATAACTTCGCGAGTGAGCCCTACGTCCCTGATTTTGGTCTTCATGATTAGAGTCCTGAGATAATTTCTTTGGATAGGTATATGACATTGGCTGTGAGTGGGATAGGGTACGAGTGGTCTTAGAGCCGATTTGGTGGATGCTAGTAGAAATCTCAGGGCGAGAATGGTTCCTCTGATAAGGAAATTGGAGGGAGCTCATCTTAGATAGCCCAGAAGTCGTATTTGAACGGTCAGAACCATTTATATCAGCCCTATTAAAGGTTGGAACCTTGAGATCGGAGTGTTCTTTATTCAAGCAGTTTTCAAAGCTAGGAAAATGACTGAGCTGTGAAAAGTGATGGGTCTTGCTACTCTTGGCAGAAGGAGGAGAGTGGGCCGGTATATTATGTCTTCCAGAGCTCATACCAGGATCCTCTTCTTGCCTATGAAGCTTAGCAGAGCTTGGTTCTGTATCAGAATTGACTTCATTTAACTCCTCATTAGCTTTAAAAGTGATACCCTTAGAAGCGGATTCGGAAAGATAGGACGATTCAGTCATCGATCCTGAGTTACCGTTTGCATCGCTGTGATTAGATTTAACAAATCGAGGTGCAACTTGGATTTCTGTTAAAGAGAATAGGGAGGAGGTTTTGATGGAATGAGTATCAAAATAAGATAGATTTTTCCTGAGGGATTTCAAGGTAGATCTCAGACTGTTGGTTTTGGAGCAATTAGAATCAAGAGGATTTTCCTTAGTAAAATATGATTTGGTTGATTCGGAAATATGTTCTGTTCCCATATAAGGAGATCCAGATTTGGAGGATGGGGAGTTGACGTGGTCGAAGGATTGAGATAGCCATTTGTTAAGGCGATCATTTCTACGTAATATTTCCATATTATAACCAGGTTTTTTTCTAAGGTTTGTCTTTAAAATTATCGTATCTGGTCTCAGAGTAATTTTTTTTGGCTGCTCGTGTTCCAAAAGTAGGTCTGGTTGTACATCGCTGTGGATAATACTACTAATGCCAGGATCAGTTATAAGAGATGGGTTTGCCCCAGAAGCATAAGCAGGATTTATAGAGGAAGTGGATCCATATATATCTTTAGAAAAATTGGAAAAAGATTTATGAGAGAACATACTTTTACAAGAATGAGTTTCAAAACGATCAGACAGAACATTGTTTAGATTAGAGTGAAAATGTGGAGAATTGAATCCTCTTGATCGGATTGCAACTAACCAAGGGTCATAAGAATGAGAATAATCAGATTTAGAGCTTATAAGATCTAAAGCGCTATTTCTGTATATTCTAGTATGAGATATTCTGGAATCTAAAACAAGATGAACATCAGAAAAAGAAGAATCAGGTCGAAAATCTACAAAATGTAAAGGGATATCCATTACAGGAAGAGATATGCAGCGCCTCAGTCTTTTATGAGAAGAGGGTAAAACTGAGGGAGGAAAGGATGGGTTCATTGCACTATTGGAGAAATCGGGCGCATCGTCAATTATTTTGGGGACATTCTTTAGATTTATACCTAGAAACTCTGAACAGAGAGAAGAATAATTATTTGTGCTTTCTATAATGTGGGATTTGCAGTTGTTGAAATCGTCTTCTAGTTCTTCAAAAATCACAGTCAAATCGTTATTTGCGATGAAACTGCCATTTTCGATGTTGGAGGCAGCGCCAGTGGTAACCATATTCGAATTGAAGTGAGATGTAAATGGTGTGAGGGTATAATAATGGGGAGGGGATTCAATTTAAGACTTGGGAAGAAAAAATATGAGTATATGTACCCGACTGGAACACAAGTACATATGATTGATAACAGGTCTAAGCACAGAATTGGCACTATTTGGATAATTAATGTGGGCTATCAATAATGCGTTTTAAGTGGAAATAAACTGCATCGTTTTACTTGATTATATAAAAAAAAAACTCTTGATTAAATCTGAAAAATGACTAATCGCAGTCAAAATGGAATTTTCAATTGGTCCAATGACATGGTATTGGCATAAACGTTATCTAATCTATGTACAGAAATTAAAGACGCCAACTCTTGCTATTAGCAGAGTATTTCTTGGGGAAACTAAGAGAATGCAGCACTTTCTGCGGGATTACACGATTATTCACCAATTGCTACAAACACTGACAATGTTGGCCATAAGGTGGGTGGGTAAATAACTGATAGCCAAAGCCAAAAACAAACTAATCGAACGTTTTTCTACAAGGAGGCTTCAGGCTGCACTAAGTGGAATGCGGACTCAATGTATTTGTGGTGGCCAATAAGCGGCCATATTCCAATAATAAACGGAAAAGAGTTTAAGAGACGGCATATCATATCATTGTTTGTTTATTTATATGCTTATTTTCCATACAAAAGAGGTAGGGGTATAGCTTCATGAATTTGTACACAGTCCCAAAAAACACCCTGAATTTGTCGGCAATTATTAAGAGTAAATATACTGCACAAATTCTACACATGTTTTACTGGTTGAATATCTTATAGCCCTATGTAGACCTGGCTGAGTTTTACTGATTCGTCAATTTATATGTTTGAATTGATTAGGGAATATACACGAAAAGCATCCCGCCTCCATTTATTGGGTTTGAAATACAGGTAATATGGTTTACCACACTTAATTTTTTATGGCTTATTTTTTTTTGTATCACGGAACTTTTTTGCAAGATTAATTTCTTTATGGCAGGAATTAGTTTGCCACTCCTTAAAGGATAGCTCCTCGAACATTATTACCAGAAGAGCAGTATTTTAGGGCAAACAATCTGGTTAGAAAATATTAGGGATATAAGCTTCGTTTTGCAAACAGGGAGAAAATAAGATGCTTTTGAAACGAACATGTTTGTATTATGGGCTGATTATTTTAATATACAGGAAATTAATATGGATCTACTGAGTTCAGCCAGTGGATGGAAGAGAGATCACGTTGTCCTACTGGAGACAAAAAAAAACTCTGGAATGGCTCAGGTTCGGAATTCAGTTCCGTTCATTGTATCCTATATCTTTCTCATTAGTGTGGCTTTTTATTAAAGTTGTAAATTCCAAGGGAATAAAATGCTTATCATTAATTTTCCCACGGCAAACTAATGGCGAAATGACGCATGCATTGTTGATTATAGAAGGGGGGACGTGCATAAATGCTTCAGCTTTATGGAACTTGTTTCTCAATTATTCTAGGTCGTGAAAAATATATATGTGAGGCTTTTATCAGAGAAATATCAAAAGATTGGGCAATGGTTTGATTCGAGAAATAGCCTATTGTTGGATATGCGATATCTTGGTATGGAGGTATAACGTTATTAATAACACATCGGGAATAGAAATGATGTAAAATATAGTCATGACGATATTTAATAAAGTTATAAAATTTTATATCTTCACTGGTAGATTTGATTGACTTCCGTAGATGCATGAATCTAGCTTTGCAATCATTATAAATTTTCTCTCCAAACCTCCGGGTTTAATTATTTACTATCACAAATTTATTTGATTTTATGTTCCATTCATAAAACCAAAAGAGTTTATAAGGTTAAAGCTATATTTAAAATCGAAAAAAAAAATCCTTAATTTTATCTATTCAAAATTCTTAATCTTTCAAATCCTATTCGGAATAAACTGTCCTTGGGCATATGTGCATATATTTAAACTTATAGAATTAGTAAAAAATTCCTTATAAAAAAAACTAGAAAAAAAAACTATGCATTTAGTGATTCAGCCATCCCGGCATTAGCCATGGAAAATGAAACTATACTCATCCAAAAATGTATATAATATTACCATTAGGACAACTAGTCATTTTCAACGATATTATGTATAACCGAATGAATATAAATTTAAATAAATCTCATCTAACCCTCTTAGCCGAAATAGCTATGGAATTACCCCCCCCCCACTTTGATATTTTAGATTCCGATCATTCATAATAACGAAAATTGTCGGTACAAGTTAGATACTCTTTTACATAAAGTGATTTATACTTGAAATAAAGCATTTATATTGCAATACATGAAAAAATTCAAAAATGGGCTAAGCGAAAGGTATACCTTTCTTCTTTTTACTAAGAGATTTGGAAAACCCCCCCTTTTTAGATATTGTTTTTGATAATAAACAATATTAATGCCTGTAAATATCCTTTTTTAAATATATAATCTTGTTTTTTCTGAGTTCTTATTTACTCTTAAATAAATCGGACATTCTGTTCCCAAAACCAAAAA